>JAEKDQ010000791.1:0-188765 GCA_026937815.1 Etheostoma perlongum | reverse complement strand
TACCTTCATAGCTCCATGTGAAAGCGGCCATTTTGAGTATGAATTGTGCATGTGTTTCACATTCTTTCGAACTCCTCCTAGGCCGTGACTGCAATCTTCTTGAATCTTTGAGTATATCTACTGACTTTCGTGATGAAAAGTTATCCAAAAGAAATTTGATAGTGTGAAAAAATGTGCGAGTTATTGGTACCAACTTCCTGTCGGGTTCTTGAAAGGAAGTTGCATATCTGGCAAAGATTTATTCTGATTACCACCAAACATGACACATTTGTTCCGCATAGTGGTGTGAGCATACATGCCAAATTTCGAGTCAATAAGCCATTAGATGGCGCCGTTAGAATTTTTTATTTTTTTAATATATTTTTTTTCATCCTGTAGGCGGCTATTGAAACAGGAAGTTGTGTTGTGTATCTGGCCAAGATTTATTCAATTGCCACCAAATAAAAAGCCATTGTTCCGCAACACATGACCATCCATGCCAAATCTTGAGTGAATCGGACATTATATGGGGCTGTTAGAATTTTTTTTTTTTTTAATTTCATTACCCACATTGCAATAAAGTATTAATCCCATCTGCATGAAATTTGGATTTTGAATAAAATGCTATAAATTGTAACTGTATTTCTTTCACAACAAATGCCTATCTGACTGAATAGTTCGTTTATTAAATGGGGATAACATGTGGGAGAGCCTGTAATGACACTGTAATGTGACTCAGCTGGGCAGCCACCCAACCCCTCCCTGTGTGACTGTCAGTCATGTGACTCAGCTAGCAGCCCCCCTCCCTGAAATCACTATGCTATAGCAACATACCTTGACGGTGTTCTCAAGAGCTTCATGGGGTACCTAAGTAGAGGTAGGACAAACACACACACACACACACACACAATGTTGTGAATTCCTTATGCTACAGAGACTGTTTAGTTAAAGTTACGTTAGTTACGGGCTACGTTCATTACGCACGTTAATTTAAAGTTACGCCAGAAATCGCCGACGCGTTTGTGCTATATTTTTATAACGGCAGTCGCCTGTACTGAAGTCAGAGACGATGTAAGTTGGTACTTACAGTATATCTAGCTATTGTAACAGCAGATTAAGCTATCCCTAAGTTGTTTCTGTCTTAAATGTTATGCTAATATTAACCGTTTTTTAGCCTGTAATGTGAAGCAGTTAGCTTATCTGTGTTTTGCTAGCTTGCTAATTTTCCACTGCATACCATAGATGTTGCTAGCTAGTGTGTGACTCGTTTTTGGTGCTTTGCAGGATAGGATATTCATTTTATTTGCACATTGTGATAGACATTTTCTTTCAGTATTTTACGTTTGATTAGATTAATACTATGCTATTCTACTAGATAATAAGAGGCATATCAGCTGTGGCGTTAATGTACCTTCTTTTTGGATTTATTTCTGAAACTTCATTCAATCAAACCCAACACACACACACACACACACACACAGACTGACCGATATACACACACACACATAGACAGGCACACACACTTAACAAAAAAGTGTGAAATAAGTGAAAACATGTCTTATATTCTAGTTTCTTCAGAGTACCCCCCCCCTTTTTGCTTTTTTTTTATAGTGCTGCAAACCCTTGGTGTTCTCTCAATGGCTTCATGAGGTATTAAATAGCCCCACACACACAAATAATTCTGCATGTGTTCATCATAGTTTGATGAAGGAGTTCAGTGGCTGTAATCTACAGTGTAAATTGTCATGAAAATAAAAAGAAATTCATTGAATCTTTTGGCCTGTACACTACACACACACACACACACAGACACACACACACACACACAGACAGAAGCACACACACACACACACACACAGACAGAAGCACACACACACACACAGACAGAGACCCACACACACACACAGAGAGACCCACTCTGATGAAGGAGAAAGTGGCTGTAACTAGGGGTGGGCGGATCGATCTAAATATCGATAGTATTGATGCCAACGCTGGTATTGGTATTTGATCGATACAACTGTAATTGAATTGATATTTTAATTTAGTTATCTCTCCTCTACGTTCACTATACTTTGCTTGTGTCTTCCACCTTCCTGACAAACGCCGCTTTCACATCTTGGAACATTGCTCCTCCTCCCCTCCTGCTCCTCTGCTGTGATTCGTTGTTGTGTGTCGTCACGTGACTCACTGACACAACGCGCAGAGGAGCAGCGAGACTGATAGCACATTGAATGAGAGATCAGGGTGGCCGAGAGCAAGAGAAGTGTTGTGTGGAGCTATTTTACGGCACTAAATGATAATACTGCAACTTGTGATACGTGTAAAAAGAGCATTCGATACTGTGGCAACACTACAAACCTATACAAACACTTAAAAACACATGACAAGGAAAATGCTGATCTACAAAAACGAAGAAATGAGGAGGGAAATCAATCCACTTCCAGACCCCGGCACAGAGACAGAGTTCGTTGGGAGAGTCATTTCAGAGGCAGAGAATACCCAGGTAGCTTGTAAGAGTAGGCTAATATTATGTTAGTCATGTCATATCGCGTCTTGTGCATTAGTTAGTGTGATTGCTCAAGAATAAGACATCATCGCGAAGCTGAGAGCAACCTGACAAATTTTAATTAATTTAGACCTGGGCTGTATTCACTTATCACGCGCCCCCTCTAACATTAAAATACACTTGTGCAACTTGTGTGCACTTTATTTCATTTGATTTTAAAACCAGAAAAAAGGGAGACATTTGTTATTCTTTAGGCTATTTATTTATTTATTTATTTTTAAAAGGCTGTAAAATTTGGTTTGTATTCATTCTACAGTGCCTAATAACTAATCATTTTTTGCACTTCAATACATTAATAAAAAATATTGCCTAAAGAATTGATCATTCATTCACCTCAGAAATAATGAAATGCTCTCCCCTACACAAAAGTATTTTTTAAGTAAAAAGTATCGTATTGGTATCGGTATCGGCAATTTGGACCCTATATGTATTTGGTATCGGATCGATACCAAATTTTGCAGTATATCGCCCACCACTAGCTGTAACTACAGTGTACGTTGTCGTATCTGCTTGAAATTTCCCACAATCACCAAGAGTCCAGGCCTGAGGACATCTAGAGGCCAATATGGACTTTTGGAGACAGCGCCACCAACTGGCAACAGGAAATCAGCCTAATATGACAAACATCATCCGATTTACATGAAACTTAGAATGTGTGGTCTACATGTGATACTGAGCTGGCCCCTATACTTTAACCACGCCCACTCACACAGGCCACGCCCCGTCCGTAACATTTGAACCGTTTAAGCTACAGTCGTGTGTAAGATGTCAATGAACTCAGCAGAGAGTTCCTTCTTCATTGGTGATGCTTTGACCCGCCCCCTGGGATTTGGCCACGCCCCCTCCACAGATAATGAACTGTATGACGTAGAGTCTTACAGCAGGGACTTCCATCTTCATTGGTGACAATTTGCAGTGTCTGAGTGCCGCGCAAATTCACTGCCGCAAAGATTGGCCTCTGCCAGTACCCCCGAACTGCGAAGAGGCGAGGGCCCATCATCACTGCTTGCAGTTTTAATTAGGGCCCCGCACCCTGTCATTTTTTATTATTATTATTTTTTCCGACAAATGAATTGCCTTTTGGAGGACTTATCATATTCAAAAACTCACCAAATTTGGCGGTCGAAATCAAGTCTGGTGAAAAATTTACGTATTTTAATGGTTTTACGGGAATAGGCGCACAAAAATGGCTCGCTAGCGCCATACCTAAAATTTTGGAGGAAGAAAAATTCAGCCCCAAATGCAATCAAGTCTGGTGAAAATTCATCGTTTTTAACGTAGAGACACGAAACTTGGTACACATCTGTAACATGGCAGGGCGGACAAAAACTCCATTGTAGCCCCCCCCTAAACCCAACAGGAAGTCCGCCATTTTGTTTTGAATGTTCAAAATTAGTGCGATTTTGGCCATTTCCACATGTCGTACTTTAACGAACTCCTCCTAGAGCTTTCATCCGATCAGCTTCAAACTTGGTGTGTGTCATCTTAACATGTTAACGATGAAAAGTTATTAAAAAGAAAAAATTTTCGTCATCGGGCGTGGCCGTGGCGGGCGGCCATTTTGTGCGATTCGCCACCAAAACAGGAAGTGGGTGTAACTTGAGCGTACATGGTCCGATTGGCTTGAAACTTTCCACGATTCATCAGAGTCCGCCCCTGACGACATAAACACGCCGCTATTGGCTCAAAGTCATAGCGCCCCCTAGTGGCAACAGGAAGTTGGCCTAAAAGACAAGGTGCTGTACTTTAACGAACTCCTCCTAGAGATTTCATCCGATCAGCTTCAAACTTGGTCTGAGTCATCTTGAGATGTTAACGATGAAAAGTTATTAAAAGAAAAACTTTTTCGTCAAACGGTGTGGGCGTGGCATGGCGGCCATTTTGAGTGTTTAGCGATGAAGGAGAAAGTGGCTGTAACTACAGTTTCTGTTGTTGTATCTGCTTGAAATTTCCCACAATCACCAAGAGTCCAGGCCTGAGGACATCTGTCAGGCCTGAGGAGACATCTGCAACAGGAAATATGCCTTATGACAGGAAGTGGGTGTAACTTGAGCGTACATGGTCCAGTTGGCTCGAAACTTTTCAGGATTCATCAGAGTTTGGCAATCTACACGCAGATATTTATTCGCCTTATAGACGCCCCCTTCCGGCAACAGGCAGTAATTCTTAAAGACAAGGTGCTGTACATGAACTCCTCCTAGAGCTTTTATCCGATCAGCTTCAAATTCAGTCTGAGTCATCTTAAGACCTTAACGATGAAAAGTTATTAAAAAGAAAAACCTTTAACTGTCAAACGGTGTGGGCGTGGCATGGCGGCCATTTTGAGTGTTTAGCGATGAAGGATAAAGTGGCTGTAACTACAGTTGCGTTGTCGTATCTGCTTGAAACTTTCAGGATTCATCAGAGTCCGCCCCTGACGACATCTACACGCCTGATATTTGCTCAAAGTCATAGCGCCCCCGCAGTGGCAACAGGAAGTAGGCCTAAAGACAAGGTGCTGTACTTTAACGAACTCCTCCTAGAGCTTTCATCCGATCAGCTTCAAATTCAGTCTGAGTCATCTTAAGACCTTAACGATGAAAAGTTATTAAAAAGAAAAACCTTTCGTCAAACGGTGTGGGCGTGGCATGGCGGCCATTTTGAGTGTTTAGCGATGAAGGAGAAAGTGGCTGTAACTACAGTGTACCTTGTCTATCTGCTTGAAATTTTCAGGATTCATCAGAGTCCCGCCCCTGACGACATTTATTACACGCCCGATATTTGCTCAAAGTCATAGCGCCCCTAGTGGCAACAGGAAGTTGGCCTAAAAGACAAGGTGCTATACTTTAACGAACTCCTCCTAGAGATTTCATCAGATCAGCTTCAAACTTGGTCTGAAACTTGAGACCTTAACGATGAAAAGTTATTAAAAGAAAAACTTTTCGTCATACGGTGTGGGCGTGGCATGGCGGCCATTTTGAGTGTTTAGCGATGAAGGAGAAAGTGGCTCTAACTACAGTTTCTGTTGTTGTATCTGCTTGAAATTTCCCACAATCACCAAGAGTCCAGGCCTGAGGACATCTGCAGGCCAATATGAACTTTGGAGACAGCGCCACCATCTGGCAACAGGAAATATGCCTTATATGACAAACATCATCCGATTTACATGAAACTTAGAATGTGTGGTCTACATGTGAAACTGAGGTTCCACATAATTTGACCACGCCCACCTCAGACCACGCCCCCTTCCATAACATTTGAACCGTTTATGGTACAGTCTTGTGTGAGGTGTCAATGAACTCAGCAGAGAGTTCCTTTTTCATTGGTGATGTTTGACCCGCCCCCCTATGATGCGGCCACGCCCCTTTCACAGATAATGAATGACCTGTATGACGTATAGGCTTGTGTGAGGTATCAATGAACTCAGCAGAGAGTTCCTATTTCAGTGGTGATGTTTGACCCGCCCCCTATGATGCGGCCACGCCCCCTTTCAGATAATGACCTGTATGACGTATAGGCTTGTGTGAGGTATCAATGAACTCAGCAGAGTGTTCCTTTTTCAGTGGTGATGTTTGACCCGCCCCTTTTTTGATGCGGCCACGCCCCCTTCACAGATAATGAGCTGTATGACGTATAGGCTTGTGTGAGGTATCAATGAACTCAGCAGGGAGTTCACTTTTCATTGCCGACAATTTTCAGTGTGTGAGTGGCGCAAATGCGCGATTTGCCAAGGGGGCCTCCGCCAGTAACCCCGACTTCGCGCAGGTCAAGGGCCCTATATTGCTGCTTGCAGCTTTAATTTATTATTTTCTTTTTTTCCGTCAAATGAATTGCCTTTTTTTGGAGGACTTATCATATTCAAAAACTCACCAAATTTGGCGGTCGTATCAAGTCTGGTGAAAATTTACGTATTTTAATGGTTTTTGGGAATAGGCGCAAAAAAATGGCTCGCTAGCGCCCCTACAAAATTAAGAAAATTGAGCCCCTGCAACTCGTTTAACGTGGAGTCACAAAACTTGGTACACATCTGTAGCATGGCAGGGCGGACATAAAACTCCATTGTAGCCCCCCCTAAACCCAACAGGAAGTCCGCCATTTTGTTTTTGAATGTTCAAATTAGTGCGATTTTGGCCATTTCCACATGTCGTACTTTAACGAACTCCTCCTAGAGCTTTCATCCGATCAGCTTCAAACTTGGTGTGTGTCATCTTAACATGTTAACGATGAAAAGTTATTAAAAAAAAAAAATTTTTTCGTCATAGGGCGTGGCCGTGGCGGGCGGCCATTTTGTGCGATTCGCCACCAAAACAGGAAGTGGGTGTAACTTGAGCGTACATGGTCCGATTGGCTCAAAACTTTCAGGATTCATCAGAGTCCGCCCCTGACGACATCTACACGCCGATATTTACTCAAAGTCATAGCGCCCCCTAGTGGCAACAGGAAGTAGGCCTAAAAGACAAGGTGCTGTACTTTAACAAACTCCTCCTAGAGATTTCATCCGATCAGCTTCAAACTTGGTCTGTGTCATCTTGAGATGTTAACGATGAAAAGTTATTAAAAGAAAAAACTTTTTTTAAACGGTGTGGGCGTGGCATGGCGGCCATTTTGAGTGTTTAGCGATGAAGGAGAAAGTGGCTGTAACTACAGTTCTGTTGTTGTATCTGCTTGAAATTTCCCACAATCACCAAGAGTCCAGGCCTGAGGACACCTGCAGGCCAATATGGACTTTTGGAGATAGCGCCACCATCTGGCAACAGGAAATATGCCTTAAATGACAAACATCATCCGATTTACATGAAACTTAGAATGTGTGGTCTACATGTGATACTGAGGCGGCCCTATAATTTGACCACACCCATGCACTCAGACCACGCCCCCTTTCATAACATTTGAACCGTTTATGGTATAGTCTTTGTGTGAGGTGTCAATGAACTCAGCAGAGACTTCCTTTTTCAGTGGTGATGTTTGACCCGCCCCCTATGATGCGGCCACGCCCCCTTTCTAGATAATGACCTGTATGACGTATAGGCTTTGTGTGGTATCAATGAACTCAGCAGAGAGTTTCCTTTTTCAGTGGTGATGTTTGACCCGCCCCCCATGAAGCGGCCACGCCCCCTTTCACATAATGACCTGTATGACGTATAGGCTTGTGTGAGGTATCAATGAACTCAGCAGGGAGTTCACTTTTCATTGAGGACGATTTTCAGTGTATGAGTGATGCGCAAATCTTGATGCAAAGGGCGTCCGTCGGTAACCCCGACCGCGCATGTCAGCGAGGCCCGTACATCGCTGCTTGCAGCTTTAATTATGGCGCCGACAGCGGCGAGGCCCTTTGGAAAATGAAGGATTTCTTTTTTCCTTTTTCCGTCAAATGAATTGCCTTTTGGAGGGCTTATCATATTCAAAAAACTCACCAAATTTGGCGGTTTTGTAGGTTTAAACCAAGTCTGGTGAAAATTTACGTATTTTAATGGTTTCATGAATAGGCCAAAAAATGGCTCCTAGCCTATTTAAGAAAATTCAGCCCCTGCACCTTTAAAATGAGAGTCACAAAAACTTGGTAGCACATTGTAGCATGGCAGGGCGGACATAAAACTCCATTTAGCCCCCTAAACCCAACAGGAAGTCCCCATTTTGTTTTGAATGTTTAAATGAGTGCGATTTTGGCCATTTTTGTGAGGAACTCCTCCTAGAACTTTCATCCGATCACTTCAAACTTGGTTGTGTCATCTTAACATGTGATGAAAAGTTATTAAAAAAAAAATTTTAAAGTCATAGGGCGTATCCGTGGCATGGCGGACATTTTGCGATTTTTAAAAAACAGGAAGTAGGTGTAACTTGACCCATGGTCCCATTGGCTTGAAACTTTCCAGGATTCATCAGAGTCCGCCCCTGAACATCTACATGCCGCTATTGGCTCAAAAACATAGCGCCCCTAGTGGCAACAGGAAATAGGCCTAAAAAACAAGGTGCTATACTTTAACTCCTCCTCAGAATTTCATCCGATCAGCTTCAAACTTGGTCTGTGTCATCTTGAGATGTTAACGATGAAAAGTTATTAAAAAGAAAAACTTTTCGTCATACGGTGTGGGCGTGGCATGGCGGCCATTTTGAGTGTTTAGCACCAGGAGAAAGTGGCTGTAACTACAGTGTACGTTGTCGTATCTGCTTGAAATTTCCCACAATCACCAAGAGTCCAGGCCTGAGGACATCTGCAGGCCAATATGGACTTTTGGAGATAACGCCACCATTGGCAACAGGAAATATGCCTTAAATGACAAACATCATCCGATTTACATGAAACTTAGAATGTGTGGTCTACATGTGATACTGAGGTGGCCCCTATAATTTGACCACGCCCATCCACTCAGACCACGCCCCTTTCATAACATTTGAACCGTTTATGGTACAGTCTTGTGTGTGTGTCAATGAACTCAGCAGAGAGTTCCTTTTTCAGTGGTGATGTTTGACCCGCCCCCCTATGATGCGGCCACGCCCCTTTTAACAGATAATGACCTGTATGATGTATAGGCTTGTGTGTGTGAGGTGTCAATGAACTCAGCAGAGAGTTCCTTTTTCAGTGGTGATGTTTGACCCGCCCCCCTATGATGCGGCCACGCCCCTTTCACAGATAATGACCTGTATGACGTATAGGCTTGTGTGAGGTATCAATGAACTCAGCAGAGGTTCCTATTTCAGTTTTGTTTGACCCGCCCCCCGATTTGCGGCCACGCCCCCCTTTCAGATAATGAGGCTGTATGACAATATAGGCTTGTGTGAGGTATCAATGAACTCAGCAGGGAGTTCACTTTTCATGGCGATGATTTTCAGTGTGTGAGTGGCCGCAAAGGCTGAATGGCAGGGAATCCGCCAGTAAACCCCGACTTCAGCGCAGGTCAGCGAGGGGATGTGTACATCGCTGCTTGCAGCTTTAATTATTATTATTCTTTTTATCCGACAAATGAATTGCCTTTTTTGGAGGACTTATCATATTCAAAAACTCACCAAATTTGGCGGTCGCATCAAGTCTGGTGAAAATTTACGTATTTTAATGGTTTCGAAATAGGCGCACAAAAAAATGGCTCGCTAAGCGCCACCTACAAAATTAAGAAAATTGAGCCCCTGCAACTCGTTTAACGTAGAGTCACGAAACTTGGTACACATCTGTAACATGGCAGGGCGGACATAAAACTCCATTGTAGCCCCCCCAAACCCAACAGGAAGTCCGCCATTTTGTTTTTGAATGTGCGAAATTAGTGCGATTTTGGCCATTTCCACATGTCGTACTTTAACGAACTCCTCCTAGAGCTTTCATCCGATCTGCTTCAAACTTGGTGTGTGTCATCTTAACATGTTAACGATGAAAAGTTATTAAAAAAAAAATTTTTTTGTCATCGGGCGTGGCCGTGGCGGGCGGCCATTTTGTGCGATTCGCCACCAAAACAGGAAGTGGGTGTAACTTGAGCGTACATGGTCCGATTGGCTTTTCGAAACTTTCCACGATTCATCAGAGTCCGCCCCTGACGACGATCATAAACACGCCGATATTTGGCTCAAAGTCATAGCGCCCCCCTAGTGGCAACAGGAAGTTGGCCTAAAAGACAAGGTGCTGTACTTTAACGAACTCCTCCTAGAGATTTCATCCGATCAGCTTCAAACTTGGTCTGTGTCATCTTGAGATGTTAACGATGAAAAGTTATTAAAAGAAAAACTTTTTTTCGTCATACGGTGTGGGCGTGGCATGGCGGCCATTTTGAGTGTTTAGCGATGAAGGAGAAAGTGGCTGTAACTACAGTTTCGTTGTTGTATCTGCTTGAAATTTCCCACAATCACCAAGAGTCCAGGCCTGAGGACATCTGCAGGCCAATATGGACTTTTTGGAGATAAGCGCCACCAACTGGCAACAGGAAATATGCCTTATATGACAAACAAGTGGGTTTACAAAACTTAGAATGGTCTACATGTGAAACTTTTCAGGATTCATCAGAGTTGACCACGCCATCTACATGAATATTTGCTCAAAGTTATAGCGCCCCTAGTGGCAACAGGAACATTCTTAAAGACAAGGTGCTGTACTTTAACGAACTCCTCCTAGAGCTTTTATCCGATCAGCTTCAAACTTGGTCTGAGTGTCTTGAGACCTTAACGATGAAAAAAGTTATTAAAAGAAAAACTTTTCTGTCATACGGTTGGGCGTGGCATGGCGGCCATTTTGAGTGTTTAGCGAACTGAAGGAGAAAGTGGCTCTAACTACAGTGATGTTGTTGTATCTGCTTGAAATTTCCCCCAATCACCAAGAGTCCAGGCCTGAGGACTTGTGCAGGCCAATAATGAACTTTTTGGAGACAGCGCCACCATCTGGCAACAGGAAATATGCCCTTATAATGACAAACATCATCCTGATTTACATGAAACTTAGAATGTGTGGTCTACATGTGAACTGAGGTTCCTTTTTCATAATTTGACCACCCGCCCCCCACTCAGACCACGCCCCTTTCATAACATTTGAACCGTTTATGGTACAGTCTTGTGTGAGGTGTCAATGAACTCAGCAGAGAGTTCCTTTTTCATTGGTGATGTTTGACCCGCCCCCCATGATGCGGCCACGCCCCCTTTCACAGATAATGACCTGTATGACGTATAGGCTTGTGTGAGGTATCAATGAACTCAGCAGAGAGTTCCTTTTCAGTGGTGATGTTTGACCCGCCCCCTATGATGCGGCCACGCCCCCTTTCACAGATAATGACCTGTATGACGTATAGGCTTGTGTGAGGTGTCAATGAACTCAGCAGGGAGTTCACTTTTCATTGGACAATTTTCAGTGTATGAGTGACCGCCCGCGGACGCATTCCAGGCGTCCGTCGGTAACCCGACTTCGCGCAGGTCAGCGAGGGGCCCTGATAATTAGCCGCTGCTTGCAGCCCTTTAAGAAATTATTATTATTCTTTTTTCCGACAAATGAATTGCTTTTGGAGGACTTATCATATTCAAAAAAACTCACCAAATTTGGCGGTCGCATCAAGTCTGGTGAAAATTTACGTATTTTAATGGTTTCGGGAATAGGCGCAAAAAAAATGGCTCGCTAGCGCCACCTACAAAATTAAGAAAATTGAGCCCCTGCAACTCGTTTAACCAGAGACACGAAACTTGGTACACATCTGTAACATGGCAGGGGCGGACATAAAACTCCATTGTAGCCCCCCTAAACCCAACAGGAAGTCCGCCATTTTTTGTTTTGAATGTTCGAAATTAGTGCGTTTTGGCCATTTCCACATGTCGTACTTTAACGAACTCCTCCTAGAGCTTTCATCCGATCTGCTTCAAACTTGGTGTGTGTCATCTTAACATGTTAACGATGAAAAGTTATTAAAAAAAAAATTTTTCGTCATAGGGCGTGGCCGTGGCGGGCGGCCATTTTGTGCGATTCGCCACAAAAACAGGAAGTGGGTGTAACTTGAGCGTACATGGTCCGATTGGCTTGAAACTTTCCACGATTCATCAGAGTCCGCCCCTGACGACATCTACACGCCGATATTTGCTCAAAGTCATAGCGCCCCCTAGTGGCAACAGGAAGTAGGCCTAAAAGACAAGGTGCTGTACTTTAACGAACTCCTCCTAGAGATTTCATCCGATCAGCTTCAAACTTGGTCTGAGTCATCTTGAGATGTTAACGATGAAAAGTTATTAAAAGAAAAACTTTTCGTCATACGGTGTGGGCGTGGCATGGCGGCCATTTTGAGTGTTTAGCGATGAAGGAGAAAGTGGCTGTAACTACAGTTTCTGTTGTCGTATCTGCTTGAAATTTCCCACAATCACCAAGAGTCCAGGCCTGAGGACATCTGCAGGCCAATATGGACTTTTTGGAGATAGCGCCACCAACTGGCAACAGGAAATATGCCTTATGACAGGAAGTGGGTGTAACTTGAGCTACATGGTCCAGTTGGCTCGAAACTTTTCAGGATTCATCAGAGTCCGCCCCTGCGCCATCTACAAATATTTGCTCAAAGTTATAGCGCCCCCTAGTGGCAACAGGCAGTAATTCTTAAAGACAAGGTGCTGTACTTTAACGAACTCCTCCTAGAGCTTTTATCCGATCAGCTTCAAATTCAGTCTGAGTCATCTTAAGACCTTAACGATGAAAAGTTATTAAAAGAAAAACCTTTCGTCAAACGGTGTGGGCGTGGCATGGCGGCCATTTTGAGTGTTTAGCGATGAAGGAGAAAGTGGCTGTAACTACAGTGTACGTTGTCGTATCTGCTTGAAACTTTCAGGATTCATCAGAGTCCGCCCCTGACGACATCTACATGCCGATATTTGCTCAAAGTCATAGCGCCCCTAGTGGCAACAGGAAGTTGGCCTAAAAGACAAGGTGCTGTACTTTAACGAACTCCTCCTAGAGATTTCATCCGTTATTAAAGAAAAACCTTCTGGCAACAGCTTCAAACTTGGTCTGAGTCATCTTGAGATGTTAAACATGAAAAGTTATTAAAAGAAAAACTTTTGTCATACGGTGTGGGCGTGGCATGGCGGCCATTTTGAGTGTTTAGCGATGAAGGAGAAAGTGGCTGTAACTACAGTGTACGTTGTCGTATCTGCTTGAAATTTCCCACAATCACCAAGAGTCCAGGCCTGAGGACACCTGCAGGCCAAAATGGACTTTTGGAGACAGCGCCACCATCTGGCAACAGGAAATATGCCCTTTATGACAAACATCATCCGATTTACATGAAACTTAGAATGTGTGGTCTACATGTGAAACTGAGGTTGCCCCTATAATTTGACCACGCCCACCCACACAGGCCACGCCCCTTTCATCTGAACCGTTTATGGTACAGTCTTGTGTGAGGTGTCAATGAACTCAGCAGAGAGTTCCTTTTTTTCAGTGGTGATGTTTGACCCGCCCCCTATGATGCGGCCACGCCCCCTTTCACAGATAATGACCTGTATGACGTATAGGCTTGTGTGAGGTATCAATGAACTCAGCAGAGAGTTTCTATTTCAGTGGTGATGTTTGACCCGCACCCCTATGATGCGGCCACGCCCCCTTTCACAGATAATGACCTGTATGACGTATATAGGCTTGTGTGAGGTATCAATGAACTCAGCAGAGTGTTCCTTTTTCAGTGGTGATGTTTGACCCGCCCCCTATGATGCGGCCACGCCCCCTTTCACAGATAATGAGCCTGTATGACTTATAGGCTTGTGTGAGGGTATCAATGAACTCAGCAGGGAGTTCACTTTTCATTGCCGACAATTTTCAGTGTGTGAGTGACGCGCAAATGCGCGGTCGCAAGGAGGGCGTCCGCCAGTAACCCCGACTCGCGCAGGTCAGCGAGGGCCCGTACATCGCTGCTTGCAGCTTTAATTATTATTATTCTTTTATCCGACAAATGAATTGCTTTTTTGGAGGACTTATCATATTCAAAAACTCACCAAATTTGGCGGTCGCATCAAGTCTGGTGAAAATTTACGTATTTTAATGGTTTCGGGAATAGGCGC
The DNA here is from genome assembly GCA_026937815.1 of Etheostoma perlongum. NCBI lineage: Eukaryota > Metazoa > Chordata > Actinopteri > Perciformes > Percidae > Etheostoma > Etheostoma perlongum. Next base: position 174,742 of record JAEKDQ010000791.1, on the reverse strand, counting down.
ACAAAAATGGCTCGCTAGCGCCACCTACAAAATTAAGAAAATTGAGCCCCTGCAACTCGTTTAACGTAGAGTCACGAAACTTGGTACACATCTGTAACATGGCAGGGCGGACATAAAACTCCATTGTAGCCCCCCCCTAAACCCAACAGGAAGTCCGCCATTTTGTTTTGAATGTGCGAAATTAGTGCGATTTTGGCCATTTCCACATGTCGTGTTTAACGAACTCCTCCTAGAGCTTTCATCCGATCTGCTTCAAACTTGGTGTGTGTCATCTTAACATGTTAACGATGAAAAGTTATTAAAGAAAAATTTTTCGTCATAGGGCGTGGCCGTGGCGGGGCTGCCATTTTGTGCGATTCGCCACCAAAACAGGAAGTGGGTGTAACTTGGCGTACATGGTCCGATTGGCTCAAAACTTTCAGGATTCATCAGAGTCCGCCCCTGACGACATAAACACACCCGCTATTGGCTCAAAGTCATAGCGCCCCCTAGTGGCAACAGGAAGTTGGCCTAAAAGACAAGGTGCTGTACTTTAACGAACTCCTCCTAGAGATTTCATCCGATCAGCTTCAAACTTGGTCTGAGTCATCTTGAGATGTTAACGATGAAAAGTTATTAAAAGAAAAACTTTTCGTCATACGGTGTGGGCGTGGCATGGCGGCCATTTTGAGTGTTTAGCGATGAAGGAGAAAGTGGCTGTAACTACAGTTTCTGTTGTCGTATCTGCTTGAAATTTCCCACAATCACCAAGAGTCCAGGCCTGAGGACATCTGCAGGCCAATATGGACAGGAGATAGCGCCACCAACTGGCAACAGGAAATATGCCTTATGACAGGAAGTGGGTGTAACTTGAGCGCATGGTCCAGTTTAACTTTTCAGGATTCATCAGAGTCCGCCCCTACGCCATCTACACGCAGATATTTGCTCAAAGTTATAGCGCCCCTAGTGGCAACAGGCAGTAATTCTTAAAGACAAGGTGCTGTACTTTAACGAACCTCCTAGAGCTTTTATCCGATCAGCTTCAAATTCAGTCTGAGTCATCTTAAGACCTTAACATGAAAAGTTATTAAAAAAAAACCTTTTTTTTTCGTTAAACGGTGTGGGCGTGGCATGGCGGCCATTTTGAGTGTTTAGAAATGAAGGAGAAAGTAGCTGTAACTACAGTGTGCGTTGTTGTATCTGCTTGAAATTTCCCACAATCACCAAGAGTCCCGGCCTGAGGACATCTGCAAGCCAATATGGACTTTTTGGAGACAGCGCCACCATCTGGCAACAGGAAATATGCCTTAAATGACAAACATCATCCTATTTACATGAAACTTAGAATGTTTGGTCTACATGTGATACTGAGGCGGCCCCTATAATTTGACCACACCCACCCACTCAGTCCACGCCCCTTTCCTAACATTTTAACCGTTTATGGTATAGTCTTGTGTGAGGTGTCAATGAACTCAGCAGAGATCCTTTTTCAGTGGTGATGTTTGACCCGCCCCCTATGATGCGGCAACGCCCCTTTCACAGATAATGACCTGTATGACGTATAGGCTTGTGTGAGGTATCAATGAACTCGGCAGGGAGTTCACTTTTCATTGGCAACGATTTTCAGTGTATGAGTGGTGCGGCCACGCCCCTTTTTCACAGATAATGAACTGTATGATATAGAGTCTTATGTGAGGTGGAGACTTGCTTCTTCATTGTTGGTTTGGCCCGCCCCTATGCTTTTAGCCACGCTCTCATTTCTAACAAGCAGTATATTATTTATTTATTTATTTTTGCTGCTTTCATGTTACAGTTTATTGAAGCTTGTGCCAATTGGCAGACAGAATTAATTCACTAAAAGTAATATGGGCTTTCATGTAAATGCCAAACAATCAGCAGGACACCATGGGAATCGAACCCCATCCCAGTGCTTTTTTTGACGCTTACTGAAGGTAAAACAAAACCTGCATTAGCAACAGCATATGAGTAGCAGCATTTAATATTAGGGCATATTTGTACTATATTTTGTTCTGAAAACAATTTACATAATCACATAAGTGCTAAATGTTTGTTAATATATGTTTTATTGAACATGCTATTGTAATGCAGTAAAAGAAACCTTTCTTATCATGCAGTAAATACTATTTTTTTATCATTCAATAAACAGAAACATTTTTATACTGAATCCTATTAAAATAATTAAATAATAAATTAAATTTTTTTTCAATTCAATTTTATTTATAGTATCAATTCATAACAAGAGTTATCTCAAGACACTTTACAAGGACCCAACAGTTCTAGTAGTTTCCTCAGAGCAAGCAACAGTGCGACAGTGGCAAGGAAAAACTCCCCTTTGGGAAGAAACTACAGACCCAGACCCAGATCCAGGCCCAGGCCAGACCCAGGCTCTTTTCAGGCGGTGTCTGACGACCGGTTGGGGTTAGAATGAAGAGTGGCAATAACAGTCCAAAAAATAAATAATAATAGTTTGTAGTAGTTTATAGCATAGCAGGGCACTGTGCAATATTACAAGGCACAGCAGGATGTAGCTCACTTTTCACCGCAGATGTTCAGGGAAGGGAAATGTAAGCGGGACCATGGCGACAAATGCAACCATGATTTTGGAGCCTCCATGATCCGCAGGGAAACATGCTGGGAGAAAAAAGAACAAAAGGACTCCTTTTATGACTCCCCAGAGTTTCTTTCAAACAGTAACAAAGCATTTTTGGGACATGGATGCATATTAAAATAGGAAGATAAAGAATGTTATGTTTGTGAATAGTTTGTGTAGACAGTTTATAGAAGTTTGTGCTAATTGGTAGAAAGAATTAATTCACTAAAAAATTAATATGTGCTTTCATGTAAATGTCAAACAATCAGCAGGACACTGCAGGGAATCAACCCCATCAGTAAACCAGGAGTACCATTACCGGTGTCTTTTGCTTTTTGAGCATGAAAGGTAAAGCAAAACCTGCATTAACAAATATGAGTAGCAGCATTTAATATTAGGGCATATTTGTACTATATTTTAGTAATTATTTTTAAATATGAGCTAAATGTTTAATATACAGTGGAGAGGAAAGTATTCAGACCCCTTTAAATTTTTCACTCTTTGTTTCATTGCAGCCTTTTTCCAAAAATCAAAAAAGTTCATTTTATTTCTCAGTAATGTACACTCAGCAACCCATCTTGACAGAAAAAAACAGAAATTTAGAAATGTTTGCATATTTATTAAAAAACAAAAACTGAAATATCACATGGTCATATGTATTCAGACCCTTTGGCACCCTCATATGTAACTCAGGTGCTGTCTATTTCTTCTGATCATCCTTGAGATGGTTCTACACCTTCATTGGAGTCAGCTGTGTTTGATTATACTGATTGGACTTGATTAGGAAAGCCACACACCTGTCTATATAAGACCTTACAGCTCACAGTGCATGACAGAGCAAATGACAATCATTTTCATCAAAGGAACTGCCTGAAGAGCTCAGAGACAGGGTGTGGCAAGGCACAGATCTGGTCAAGGTTACAAAAAAAATTTCTGCTGCACTTAAGGTTCCTAAGAGCACAGTGGCCTCCAAATCCTCAAATGGAAGACGTTTGGGACGACCAGAACCCTTCCTAGAATATGGCTTATATCCGACAAACTGAGCTATCAGAGAAGAGCCTTGGTGAGAGAGGCAAAAGAAGAACCCAATGGTCACTGTGGCTAAGCTCCAGAGATGCAGTCGGGAGATGGGAGAAAGTTGTAGTAAGTCAACCATCACTGCAGCAATCCACCAGTCGGGGCTTTATGGCAGAGTGGCCCGAAGGAAGCCTCTCCTCAGTGCAAGATGAAAGCCCGCATGGAGTTTGCTAAAAAACACCTGAAGGACTCCAAGATGGTGATAAATAAAATCCTCTGGTCTGATGAGACAAGATAGAACTTTTTTGGCCTTAATTCTAAAAAAAATGATGTGTGGAGAAAACCAGTCACTGCTCATCACCTGTCCAATACAGTCTCAACAGTGAAGCATGGTGGTGGCAGCATCATGCTGTGGGGGTGTTTTTCAGCTGCAGGGACAGGGCGACTGGTTTGCAATCGAGGGAAAAGATGAATGCACCAAGTACAGGGATATCCTGGACGAAAACCTTTTCAGAGTGCTCTGGACCTCAGACTGGGCCGAAGGTTTACCTTCCAACAAGACAATGACCCTAAGCACACCGCTAAAATAACAAAGGGTGGCTTCACAACAACTCTGTGGCTGTTCTTGAATGGCCCAGCCAGAGAGCCTTTAAACCCAATTGAGCATCTCTGGAGAGACCTGAAAATGACTGTCCACCAACGTTTACCATCCAACCTGACAGAACTGGAGAGGATCTGCAAGGAGGAATGGCAGAGGATACCCAAATCCAGATGTGAGAAACTTGTTGCATCTTTCCCAAAACTCATGGCTGTATTAGATCAAAAGGGTGCACTAAATACTGAACAAAGGGTCTGAATACTTATGACCATGTGATATTTCAGTTTTGTTTTTTAATAAATATGCAAAAATTTCTAAATTTCTGTGTTTTTCTGTCAAGATGGGTTGCTGAGTGTACATTACTGAGAAATAAAAATGAACTTTTTTGATTTTTGGAAAAAGGCTGCAATGAAACAAAGAGTGAAAAATTTAAAAGGGGTCTGAATACTTTCCGTAGTTGTTTTAAACATGCTGTTGTAATGCAGTAAAAGAAACCTTTGTTATCATGCAATAAAACTGTTTTTTATCATGCAATAAACAAACATTTTTATACTAAAACTATTAAAATAATAAAGAAGAATAAAAAGAGGCTGGACTCAAAATTAATAAAAAGACTGGACTCAAAATTAATAAAAAGAGGCTGGACTCAAAATTCAGAAAAATATAAAAATTAGTTGGGTCATTACATTGTGACCTAGAGATTGATATCCCAACTCCCTGTGTTTTCTGTCTGGCCTCTGTTCTTTTAGCCCATGTGAGTAGAGATTGATATCCCAACTCCCTGTGTTTTAATCTGGCCTCTGTTCTTTTGATAGCCCATGTGCCTGTTACTTCATGTGGTTGGAAAAAATGTGGGTATTTAACATATTTTGAAAAGCTCTGTGATAGCCGTGTAAAGGCAATCTTGTTTTTCAATATTTTGAGTACAGCCCCTTTAAAAAGAACATATAATAACTACTAAATGAAATTGGCATGTAACATAATTAAAGTTATCAAAATAGATAAAGCACAACAGGATATGCTGAATATGAGTGTTTCCCACTGCTCTTGCCAAATAATGCTCAATACACTTAACTTAAACCTACAACTGTTACAAGTCTGAAACTATTCCTTTTGAAAACCTCTACAGTTAAAAGAACATACAACACCCTCATGATCGCTGAAATAAGTTGGCCACACTACAGTTTCAACATCGTATTGTGTTGTTTTTACATACATGATCAATTAACGTGCCTTTCTCAGTTGTTGGTTGTTCAACATGTTGAACAAACCCTTTCTTTGTCAACATATGGCAGATTGTTGATGATTTCAAAATGTCATCATTGAAATCTCCCATGATAGCAACTGTGTTACTTAGTGGATCTAGCCAATCAAGTAACTTATCTAGATGCTGTTTGAACAAAGACAATGGATAGGACGGTGGACGATAAATGACTGCTAATACAATATCGCAACTAGCAAATTTGTACACCAAACACTCCAAATTCATATCTGGTACTTGGACAATGTCACAGGCCAAATTGTCTTGCACTATACATGCCAACGCCACCATGTTGTTGGCTTTGCAATTCAATTAACACTGGGTTACTGCTACTATACGACAGACTTTATACTGACGGCTATGGAAACTGTATCCGTCAATCTTTACATTTTTCAATGAGGCAGCAGCAGGTAGCCATGTTTCTGTTACAGCAATACAGTTAAGCTGAAAATGCTGTGTACATAATGCTAAATCTGCTACATGCCGTGCCAAACTCTGCACATTCATCAAAAACACAGTAAAAGTATGTGTATTGAAATTCTGCCCGTAATATCAACCAAGAACGGAGGCATACTCTGAATTGCATCTTTAATGTTGTTGTTGCAGTATATGGCTTTCTCTTCAAAATCCTGAATCACCAACCCTGACAAACATCTGACACGACTTAATGCCACATATGCCTGTCCCGCAGAAAATACTTTTTCAAGGGACACTACAGCTTTATCAACAGTAAGTCCTTGTACCTTGTGTACTGTACAGGCCCAAGCAAGTTTCAGAGGAAATTGCCGGCGCAATCCACCTTTATTAGTAACCCTCTCCTCGTCTGCCTCAATACCTGTAGATCCCATTACAACTGCTGAAGCATTTGCACAGCGTTTCCTCGTCTGTGCACCAATATGATCATCATCAAATTTGATGTACACCTTTTGAGGAAACTTTTTATCGTCGTTGGGATAAACTATATGCGTTACTGTGCCGCATACCCCATTAACCAGACCATCCATTACATCTACATTTTTACACAACATAACACGGGCATCTTTGCCTAAAAGCAGTGTTTCAGCCAAACACGTATTGTATGCTTTTGCATGATGCCCCTTCATTAACTCAAGCTTGCCTGTTTTCTTACTATTAACAAAATCTTGAGCATTTATCGCAACATATTCAGGACAAGTCTTAAATAGCTGATTGATATTGTGCTCATTTACTTGTTTATTTGTAGGAAATATGTGTAAAGCTGAGCTGACTTCACCAGTCTCACAACATTTCAATATCTTAATGTCACCGTCCAGCATCGGGGTCCCCTTTGAACGAGTTCTCACTCTGTTCAACAACTCTGAAAACACAATATCTTTCTGCCGCACAATTGTTTTTAACTCAACAACGCTAAACAGGCTAGACCACAAATCAACACCTACATCATCTACATACAGGGGTTTCCCTCTCACTGGAGGCAACTGGAAAAAAATCCCAACAGCAACTACACTAACATTCCCAAAAGGGGAATCAGATTGTTTAATCTGTCGTAACCTACCATGGATATAAGCCAATATCTTATGATCAACCATGGAGATTTCGTCAATTATCAAAATCTGCAAACTACTATATTTAGCACGTAAGGAATTAACCTTTTCTTCACCCAAAGGCGTGTACGGTAAGCGTACATCTTTCCCAATGCTAAATGTGTTATGGATAGTAGCTGCATGTAAATTGTACGCAGCTATCCCTGTTGGCGCAGTTAACACAACACAAGTATCGTCCGGGTGACGACACACTGTCGACAACAACCTCATTGCCTCATACTGGATAGCCTTTATTAAATGGCTCTTTCCTGTCCCTGCACCACCTGTAATGAACACACGTAATGGGTCTGGCTTTTTCCCCATTACCTTATCTAAACACCACTGTCTAACCTGATAAAAAATACACATCTGTGTCTCATTCAGAGATCGAAGTAATGCCAGACCATCACTTCTGCACAGGATGTTATTTTTCTTTTCCAAATGTGCAACTTGATCCCTACTCACTCCTAAATCCGGGATATTTTCTATCTCTTCATCCAACATCTGAATTTTATCCTCAATCAGCTGTTTACACTCTAAACGTTCCAATTCTTGCTCTGGGCACAGCTCACACCAGGCATCTTCTCCAACACCATCCCTATCAACTGCATTTTGGATATCGTCCAACTCATCTGCATCTATTTCAAATTTTCTTCTATTTAAATCAACAACAGACTTGACCAAATGTAACAATCCATCCCCTAATCTCACACGACCACTACTGTAAAACTCTTCATATTTCTCAAAACCTCTGGGTTTTAACTGCACATCTTCCCGATACGGCAGAAACAATTGCAGAATACTCTGATAAAACAACTCTGGACTCTTTGTCTCAGAAAAGTGCACATAACGAATAACTGCAGGTTGTGTACGCGTTCTTTTCATAATAAAACCACAATCATTTTCAAGTTTAATCCTGTTAACAGACCTTTCGTTTTTAGACAGAATACGGTACTCCGATGCAAACGTTGCCATACACATGTCATTAAAACAAGCATCTTTTGGCCTATTCTTATACCTATCCACAGAACTAGTCATCCACATGTCTTCTGTGCTAAGATCCTGTGATGATGCCTTTTGTTTTAACACACTTAAAGGCAAACTCATTTTAACCACATTATCCCCTACTGGCACAAACACAACTTTCCTTGAACATTCCTTCAGATGCATATTTGTTAACCTATACACAGCCTCTTGCGCACACACATCTCTGTTGTGTAAATACACACTACCTAAATTTTTCAACGCATCTTTTGCACTCAAATTTCCTTTAGCTGCTTCCTGATATGCATTGCCTAACACTAGTCCCTTCTCTTTTTCGTCCTTTGAAACATAAGAAATGATATAAACTACACATTTATACGCATTATCAACAAATTGGATGTCAATATTTGCATTCCAGCATTTTAACAATAGTTTGCTATATTGATTAATCCACACCTCATTAACCTGCCTTTTCAACACGACATGTGTTTTCCTACCAAAACTATTATATGCAGTTTCAAAAACCGTTTGATTTATACCTAAATGCCTAAACAACTCTTCCACACTATCATAACTAGCATGCTCATCTGATAAAGCCTCCTTAATTGCTGTCAAAATCTTTGATGCTTTCTCTTTCTCCATTTTTGGAGGTTGTTCCTGCCCCTGTTTCTTGCATGCACAATCTGCCACCCCATGAGCTGCATCAACCGTACAAGTACACATGTTTTTGCTCTCGTCATCAATGATGCTCCGACATATAAATGTTCGAGTGGACACTGGCCTGGGAAAATTGAAACGACAAACCGTTTTATTCTTTTTACAAGTTTTTGAATGTCGCTTTGAATGCTGTTGCACAGATGTCACAATGTCCTTTAAGGGCTCATCTTGTGACGGTAATTCACATGTGACATACCGATCAATAAACTGAATTACCTCTTCATCTGTGTTTTTATCAATTAAGGGAGCATTCTCAATCCAAAATAGACAATGGACATGTGGTGAACCACGCTGCTGGAATTCCACCCTATAAAAGTAGTCCTTTATTTTGCCAATTGGATGTGATGGAGACATCAGCACTTCCCTCAAAAAACAATGCCAGCGAAAATCAAACATTCTTGCTGCAGTGACAGGATTACGACGTAAAAGCTCACATCGGTCTGCCCATTCCAAATCCTCAACTGTCTGCGTTCTACCTTCCTGTTTCAAAATACTATTAAGAAGACTTTTCCAGCGCATATCAGCAGAAGAAAATGAACAAAACCATGTTGGGACACCGAGCTGACGAACACAAGCCAACAAGTCCCGCTGTGCTCCCTGCCAAAAAGCTGGGGTACCTCTAATAGGTTTAAGGAAACGGAAGCCATCATCAAACTCCAACAACTTCTTTAAAGACTCCTCATTGTTCAACACATCAACTTTTTGAGGTCTACCACCTGATTTTCCTTTCCGTAAAGCTATAGACACATTTGACACAATTTGTTCAAGCTCATAACTATACAACCCAAAAAAGATAAACTCAACATTTCTTGCAAATCTACCATCAGCATGTAAAATCCTGTTGTTAAAATAACGTGACCTTGTCAAACGATGCTGTCTACTATCATGGTATGTAGAGCACCCATTTGGGAACAACACTGGGAAGCATTTGGCTTCATTGGTATGATCAGTCAACAATTTCACAGGACTATTTCCTTCTGCTGGAGCCAAATTCAATATATCATCAAAATACTGATCCAAAGCTTCCTGACCAATATCAACAGGCATAAGACACGTGTCCTGAAACATACAATGTTGCTGTCTATCATGTAGAAGTTCATCTTCCCCACTGTCAGCAGATGGTTCTTCCCTTTCTACATTAGACTCACTGTTATTGTTTAAAGCATCGGCATCTGCTTCCCTACAAAACTTGTTTAACCATGCTTCATTAAACACTACATCTTTATAATGCACATTTGTCTCTTTTAAACAATGCAAAGCCTGCCTAATGCGCATAGTATCAACATACTGATATTCATAATGTCCTTTATAGGTTAACTTGCGTTTTAACTTCACAGGCAACAAAGATCCTTCCATGTTAGAACGTGGCAGCAAGTTACTAGTTTGTACGATATTTGCTGGTACGCAGGTCACTGGACCGTGGATCCCGTTTTGCCCGCCTTTAGGTAATGCCAACATCTTCATGAATGGAATGTGTAACGCAATCAAATGTCCCTCTAAACTATTCAAACACTCCAATTCTTTAGGAATAGGATGAACTGCCAAGTTGTTCTGTGCACATTCAGGTGGCACTTCACCTCTATTTATCTTATAATGACATGTGTAACAAATCCACAGCTGACCTTTAGGCGTATCCAACCACTGGCACGGCAATACACAATCTTTATTACATGTGTGTAAATAATCCTGAGAAATACATTTATCTGCAATTAACGCTATACCTTCCCTCATCTTGTAATCATCGCTTTTACAGTTCAAGACTTGATGTTTAAACAACAATCTATGACAAACGCAACACACAAAATCTGGCCCATCTTTTACTTTATCCAAAAACTGCTCCATAACATAATCAAACTGCCCTGCCATTTCTCTCTTTTGTTGCATCCTCAATTTGTTACCTGCTGTAACACGCTTCTTATGCTCAGTACTACCATGATACTTCCTTAAACTCATTTTCTTAACTTTCTGCCTAAATAATACATTATCCCTGTATTTCTGTGAACTTTTTTCCATAACTTTCTGCCTAAATAACACATTATCCCTGTATTTCTGTGAACTTTTTTCTTTAGCTTTCTGCCTAAATAACACACTATCCCTGTATTTCTGTGAACCCCTTGCCTTAGCTTTCTGCTTAACTTTCTGCCTAAATAACACATTATCTCGGTATTTCTGTGACCTCATTTCATTAAGTTTCTGACTACGCAACACATTTCCTTGATATTGTATATTAGATTGGAAACGCCTTTTCCTTTTCAAATACTTAGAAAAATAATTAGTATTATTTGAACTACACACACTTGCAATACTCAGCGGCTGTTTTTTTAAATTCCTTGTACACATGTACCTAGTCTTGGATGAATTACCCACTTTACACAACTCATAGCATCCGTGCTCATCAACATGTTGGACACAAACCACTGACTCAAAATAATTTTGCTCATTGCGTTTTAAGTAAATGCCTTGATTTGAAAAGATTGCTCTCTTACAGCTGTATGCAAGCCATCTGTCACCACTGTATATGAAAATGTCCACCCCAAAAGCATTTGCTGTTGCCTGGATTTCTACGTCTGTGGCACAAGTGGCAACATACATCATCCGCGACTGTTCAATATACTCTGATATCGAAGCATATCCTGTTCCAACTAACTGCATGTGTTCTTCACTGTGACTCTTCATATACTTAACTACAGCAAGTCTTATCTTTTTATGACTCTTTGGGGAACCACTGATCCCTTGAGCTACTGCTCCAAAGAAACTACTGCCATTCTCTACAACTTTAACTGTCTTACATACAACACCCAAAGAACCAGACACTGTTGGCCCTTGCACATCCTGCTTTACAAAATCCACATTACACTTACTGCACAATGTTCTTGCAACTTTAGTTGACAAAGGATTAAATTCTAATGCCACCTTACTCACATCCCTAGACATTACCACACAATCTGTGTCCATTTCAGACAATGTACTATGCTCCCGCTCTATGACATCTTCAACAGGCTCTACTACACAACTTGCAACTGAACTCAAACTATCTAAACAAACAGTATTCTGTTTTCTACTTTGTGTTCTAAAATTGTACACCCTAGAACAAGGGGTCACTACTTTACAATAACCATAACAACTCTGATTATGAGGTTGTTTAACACAAACAACTGTCTCATAATGGTTACCATTGCAATTTTCCAAATACACTCCCTGATTTGATAACTGCCTATTCTTGCAACTATATTCAAGCCAGCGACCATTAAAATATGTGAATATGTTTACTCCTAAACAATCTGCTGCTGCTTGAATCTCAATTTCTGTTGCCCAACTGCGAACTAAGTGCATTTTAGAAATGCTGAGGTATTCTGCTATTGATGAATACTCAGTTCTCAACATTCCCTCATATAACAAACTATTTCTTTCCAACTGCTTAACCACAGAACGTCTAATTTCTTTGTGATAATTCTGTGTGCCACTTACAGCTTGACTGACTGCTCTAAAGAAACAGCTTCCATCCCCAACTATTTTGTCATTACTACATGGAGGCCCTAACTCACCAACGTTTGTAGATGCTAAATCACCTTTCGCTGACTCTACATTCAACTGTGTGCACAGAGCTTGTGCAACTTCCTTACAAAGAGGATTAAACTGCAGTTTTCTACTCACATCCTCACCTACAAACTCTACATCTGAATTAACATCACCTACATGTACTACCTCTGAAACATCACTACTTTTCATGTTCTTAGATGTAAATGTTCCTGATGAACGCTTCCTCTTTGAACCTCTCTGACTCTTGATGCTCACAACATCACCTACACATTCTACATCTGCATCAACACCTGTAAATACAACATCTGAAACATCCCTGCTTTTAAATGTAGAAGTTCCAGAAGAACTCTTCTGCTTTAAACCTCTCTGACTATTGGTGCAGCCAAATGTTGGCTGAAGAGTACTCATTTGAGGTAAAGCACAACCCAACTCACTCTCACCACTCACTGTGGATTCAAGATTCACGCTCAGACCCAAGGAAAGAACAGAACCTTTGTGAGAAACACGGACACCGGCAATCTCAAAAAGCTTTTGAGTTTTTCTAAAAACGGTTGCAAATTTGCAAATGTGATCATACACATGTTCAAGGCAACTAAAATACACAACAACACTCTGCCCTTTCTCATCAATCAACCCAGTCGCACTGCGTGCATGAGAGTCAACCACAGCGTACTGTCCATCTTGACCAATGATTGCACATGTACTACCATTCAATGTCAGAAAGCATGTGTCATATTTCATACACATTTTTTCGAACCCATTTTTTAAGGTGGTGTACACACCTGCCTCAATAAGCTCTCCCTCAACAACATCAACCTCTCCAGTGACATAGTCACCATATTCAAACTCAAACTTGTGACCGTCAATAATGGACTGTTTGGGCAAATCTGGAACACACAGCATTTTGGACACGTCGGCAATTAAGTTGCTGTCCCGCAAAGAGGTGTACAAGCTGTCACCTAAAACTACCACTTCATCCAAGTCGTCCGACTGCCATGAAAACACACTGTCAATTGTATGTTTTGCTAGGCCTACCAAACCTATAGCCATACACTGAAGTCCTCCGTATTGGAACCGAGAGTCCCCTGATGGAATGATCCCCTGACAGATCCTATGTAACGTTCAATCCCAACAGAGCTGGTATCCTTAACTTCAGCTGCAACTTCTGTGTCAGCATCACTGTCTGTAAATACCGCAGCACTCTGCCTGTCAAGATCAACTTGCCCCGCCTTCACAGAAATGCTACCAACGGCAAACGACTGTGCCTTCAAAGAGTTCTTTAAACTAAAGATGTGAAGCATCAGGTCATTAAGGCATGTGTTGAAAACAGCCACAGATGTGCCAAAAGTGGCTGCCAAACCAGACGCGTCACGTGAGCCACAATCGACTACGACAAAAAGATCTCTGTGATGAATAATTGCACAAACTGCACCTTGGAGATTCAACAGACACATTCCATCCCTCAACAGATGTTCTTGTAGCTTTTCGTAAAGCACAGTCTCATCTTCCAACAACCCAAAATCTCCGTACACTGGCTTTCCAATACATACTTTAGAGCTCCTGCCAAACACACTGTGCTGTTCAATCAACTTACACATTTCCTTCCGTTTACCACTTTCCTGGCTTGCTTTAGTGACATAAGCATTCAACTTTATCCCTTCTGCACTAATGTCATCAACATCTGACTTTTGCCATGTACAAACAGGAGCAATTCCATGTTTGATCACAGCCGCAACACTACATGCCATCAATGCATTATAATCTAAAGGAAATGATGCAGCCCTGACTTTAGTCCCAGCAACAACGGAGGATTGCAACTTTTCTGAACACATGCAAGCAGTAGGATCAACATCACTCTTACCTTTGATGTTTTTTTCAGCATTGCCATTACCTTTCTCTGACCCAGTGTGCTGTGTAGGGAAACCCTACGATGAGGAAAAACACATGCAGCAATCAACTTCCATCATCACAAAAGGTCTTTATTACATTCCTCAATCAATCGGTATGTGGGACACTTACTGAGTCCAGCGCAGCCACTTCTGCAGCCCTGGAAGTTGAAGCCCTTGCAGACGACACAGCCATTGGTGTTACCTGTATAAATAAAAAAAAGCAACAAAATCATGTATATTTCTTTTTTTTAAACTATTTTATAAAATAAGAATAAGCAAAATACATAAGCTGTCTTGACGGTTGCTTATTTAGGGTATGAGCTTCTAACTTCTGATTGAAGAGGTTTGTGACCTAACTAAACTATGTTTGTTGCAGTCTATTATAAATATGAAGTTAATAATAATTAATGATTAAATGTTTGTTGGTCTGTACAAACATTAATCAAAGCCACAATGATCCACACTGAACTGCAGGCTGCAAATCTGGATCTTGTCTACTGATATTGTGAATGAACTTGAGATGAGATATATTGTTAAGTTTGATAGATATCTCATCACATCTGTAGTTTTACATTTTAATTTACAGTGCATTAACAATTAAATAGATGTGCATTCTCTATTAAAAATAAACTTTGTGAAATGGTGTGACTTCACACAAATCACCAGACTCCTACCTCCTCCTCCTCCTGCACTGTCACGTCAACAGCACTGGTAGGTGTCAGGATGGAAGACACCTCCACAACAGTGGCCCCAACCTAGAAAAAGAAAAATTAAACAAATAAAAACTAAAATGTTGTTGCTGTCTGTCAACGCTATCAAAATAAATTGTACACAGTAAATAATCCATCATAAAAAATATTGGGTTATGATTCCATTTTAATAAGGAACAAACAATTCAAACAGTTACAAAAAGCATTAAAAACAAACCTGCTGCTTGGACCGGTTTGTCTTGGAGGCAGCAGCCCTCCGAGGACGTTCCACATTTGGTTTCTAATGTAAGAAAATCAAAACACACTTTGTAACCACTGTGGGGTGTAGCTCCTTTAGAAAAAATCAGCAGTCTGATATTTTATAATTTATAGGGCATCAAGAGCAAAGACAGTTCATAACAAGGCCTCAACCAACAGAGCATGTAAATTACCTTTGAGCTTTGTGGAACTGTGCTCTGCACAGGGCTGGAATTTGATGGAACATCTTTATCCATCACATCCAACATCGCAATGCTAACGTTGACTGGTGTTAGCGGGATGGAAGACTCCAACATAACCTGTAAAACAAAAATGCAAAAACACTATTGCTGAAAATACTACACGTTTACTTTTTATTTAAAAATACACCCCCTTTACATTCTTTACAGTATAATGTCATCGCAGTTAACTGTTATACATCTTGGCTACACAGTGCTTCCTAGCCAGAGTTACCTTAGGTGTGGTGCTTGTTACCATAACACAAAACAAACCTGCTGCAGAACCATCCTTTTTCAGGTGCACCAAAGGACTGCTCAATTTCCCCAGACTGGTGCCTCTGTAATGACAAATCACATAGTTTGTATTAAACAAATAGATACTAAGGTTAACTTTTTAGGTAATACAACTTATTTTAAAATGTCTCAGGCCAACATTTACAGTGTGCAATCTATTACCTTGCGACCCTGTCCAACAAGCGTCCTCTGTGGAGGGTTTGGTTGACGTGGCTCAGTGACCTCCAAGTGTGTGGAAGACACGTCCACAACAGTGGACCCAACCTAGAAAAAGAATAATTAATGAACTGCATGAACACAAGACAAAGAAAAACTAGAAAGTTGTTACTGTCTGTCGAGGCTATCAAAATAATTTCTGCAAGTAAGACAAGAAAACTTATAAAAACAGAGTATGATTATATATTTAATAAGGAACAAACAACTCAAAACTTTAATCAGTTACTAATAGCATAAAACACAAACCTTCTGCTTGCCCCGTGTTGTCTTGGAGGCAGCAGCCCTCCGAGGACGTTCCACATTTGGTTTCTAATGTAAGAAAATCAAAACACACTTTGTAACCACTGTGGGGTGTAGCTCCTTTAGAAAAATATCAGCAGTCTGATGTTTTATAATTTATAGGGCGTCAGGAGCAGAGACCGTTTATAACAAAGCCTCAACCAACAGAGAGCATGTAAATTACCTTTGAGCTTTGTGGAACTGTGCTCTCCACAGGGCTGGAATTGGATGGAACAACTTTATCCATCGCATCCAACATCGCAATGCTAAACGTGACTGGTGTTAGCGGGATGGAACACTCCTTCAACATAACCTGTAAAACAAAAATGCAAAAACACTATTGCTGGCAATTTGTCCTGTATAAAAATAAAATAAATAAACATGGTATTTGTTTAAATTAAAGCATAATGTAGTAGGTTGAAAATGCTAGATGTTTAGCTTTTCAAGACACATAAATAACTAACCTGTTGTGGAACCATCCTCTTTTTAGGTGCACCAAAGGACTGCTCAAATTCCCCAGATTGGTGCCTCTGTAATGAAATATAACATAGTTAGTATTAATAGATACAACGGTAAAGTCATTAGGTAATACAACTTCTTTCAAAATGTCTCAAGCCTACAATTACAGTGTGCATCTATTACCTTGCGACCCTGTCCAACAAGCGTCCACCCAGAAGGGTCTGGCCCACGCGGCTGACGTGGACCAGTGACGTCTTCCTTCACCACAACTTTAGGAATGAATCTTGGCGGCCTCCAAGAAACCTGTGGTGTTACCTGTCGCGTGACTGCTGGTGTGGCAAGTTGCTAATAAAAATAAAACATTTTGTTAATATTGAATTTTAAAAGAGTCAAAAAGTGTGTTGCATATACAATAATACACATTCAAATACAAGTGTACATATATAGCTATTATTTGCATTACACATAGGAATTTACCAAGCTGAACAAATTAAACACTGATGAATACTAGTATTACTGATGAATACTACTATCATCTCCAATACTATGAAAAGCTAACCTGGATAGCAGTACGCGACAACACTTCCACAAAGATGGGCATTCCAATGCTGTCACTCAAATGGATCTGAAAATATAAATAAATTGAAATTGAAAAAAAAAACAATAAAAAACTGATTGACAAATGCGTGGCAGCCGGTGTTGACTGGGTGGTGCACCGCCACAAAATAGTCGGTGTGGAAAACACTGGAACTTTTACTCTCAATATGTCTCTGCCATGAACTGACAGTGGCATATCAACTACAAACAAGTGTATATCACAACACATATTCTACTTACGCCATCTCTGCTCCAAAGTTCGAGCTTATCAAAAGGAAAGTACTCAGCAATAGAGAAGTACTTCACACCTTAGGGGGACAAAAAACATTACTTATTAAAATATTCATAGTTGTATTTTCACTTTCTGCTATTTGGAAAACTATTGTTAATTATTTATTTATCCAATCAATTTGCCTGAGAATATATAAACTGTATTTTTAAACATACCTAAACGAGCTGCCACACGATGAAATTCTTGCCGCATGTGATCCTGCCAAACGCCGTCGACGTTCAAGCGCGGCGGGAAATCAAAAACAAACACCTACACAAAACAGTAGTTGTTCATTACAAAAGCAGTTAATTTTTTCATACCAATTCAAAATATCAACAGCATATACAGCCTAAATATGTTACCAAACGTATAACAATGATAACAAATAACATAGAAAATGAGATTACCTCAGACCAGCGACTGCAGACACTGCGCAGGAGCAAGTTGAAGTCTGCTCCGGCCTCTTCAATGGTCTGGCTGGATGTTAAGTTGTTGCTAGGGCGATGAGACAGACTGCGTCGGGTGTCCGAGAGAGAGAAGCATTCATCACCTCGGTCTTCAACTCAGTCGCAGTAGCCCCTGGGGTTGACATGACACCAAAGGAGAGCCCTCCTGCTGGCATCATGACAATTCCATCTGCGAGGCTTCGCAGATGGGAGTCACCGACAAGTAGCACAAACTGAAACAACAGAAGAGATTTTTAGAATTAAATCATCCCTATACCTCAGAGTAAAACTTTTGTTCAAAACTATAATTTTCAACAACTATACCTTCTTGTCCGGAGACTCGGCTGGAATGACCAACTTGTGCTGCCTCCCAGTGAAGGGAGATTTTGGCCATTCCTGCACTTTATGGCGATAACCTGTACCACCGCCTATTTACAAACCAACAAAAACATATTGTGATGAAACATAACATATAATAAGCATAACTTATGTAAGCACAACAATCAACACCTTACTAGAAAAACTAAAACATTTAGAGAATTAGTTTATAATTGTTCAACAATAATATACACGTTACACATATAAATGAAAGAATTTTATGAAAAAAAAATGCTTGGCTACATACGTGCAAAACTGGCATTGGAAGCCCGCTGGTTGCCAAGAACCACCGTCCGCCGCTCTGCCATTCTCCATTGGGCTGCCAGTGAGCGCCGGTAATTCTTGCCACGCGGCATCTAAGTATGTAGAGACAATTTATTAAAAATGACAGTACAATACATGTTTACCCTCAAATAATTTTGAACATCTATGCACCAAATCATGACAGAACTCAAATTTGATGCAACAAGCAACACAAAAAAGAAAACATATTCCCGCAGCCTTTTTTTTTAGATTAAATGCTTTGGATCTGGTATCTATATATCTATCTATCTATCTATTAGACTTTATTTATCCCACAGCGGGAAATTTCCTTGTTACAGCAGCAGTTCTTTCAATAAAAGCTAAACAAACAAAACAAGTAAACACACAAGAAAACAGCCAATGAGCAGAAGGTAGACTGGAAGTTAAGTGGCGTCAAATAAAAGGTTTACTAAAGTGCAATTGCCATAGTACAAGAAACAATATTGCAGTGTAAGTGACGTTAAAATTAAATTGAATATGTAATTAAGGTAATGAAGAAAAAGTAAATAACCATAATATAAATTATTATTTATTTTATAAATAATATTGAAAAAGTACGTACTTGTAACAGAAACCACACACACACACATATAACGATATATATATATATATATATATATATATATATATATATATATATATATATATATATATATATATATATATATATATATATGCATGCTATAGATAGCCTTTGCCTATTCAAGCTACACAACCAACTGTTTTTGTTGGTACAATAAATTAGATCATTTAATTGTTTATATTTAAAATAAGCACCTTCATCGATCATAAACACAGCATGACATTTCTATAAATACATCAAGCTAAAAGCATAATTAATTACAACACTAACAGATAAAGTGTGAAGTATCACACCACATAGTTAAGCAACATTTGAGTCAATTACTTAATACTTTAATGCCCCATTCATTTAAAAAAAATAAAAAGCAACCAATGGTCAAAGATCACTAACTTCCATTAACTATATCTACATTATGTTGTTTAATTGATGCTATAAGGTAAACGTTCAAAGTAATGTTAGAATAAAATAAGCGGTAAATTCCGTGCTACGTGGGTCCAGGGCATATTTAACGGAACGTTACACATACCCAACAGTGCACATTAAATGAAATGCCCATAACGTTGAGCCTTTTTCGTGTCTGAAAAACCCAACTAACCTTAAAGCTGAATAAAATTAACAACCTTTTTTCCAGATGGAAATATGTCCGCTGACCTTCATTCATTTGCTTGCATTATCACATACTGTATGCAATTACATAAACAGTTCATCGGTTATGCTTAACTTATTTGTTGGCTAGCTAACACTGCCCCAGGGTTATTACGCGGGGCTAATAGAGCTAACGTGGCTAACGTAGGTACGTAGCTAGGTATAACGTTACAACCATAGACCGTTAATATTAACGGTCTATGGTTACAACAGACTTATAGCTAGCTATCTACCTACGTTAGCCACGTTAGCTATATTATCTCCGCTGCTAAACTCTGGGTAATGTTAGCTAGCCATGAAATGATAGTTACCTTAGCTAACTAACTTGATGTTAGCTACATAACAAGGAGAGGAAACTCACTCCGTTTCAGTTAGAGCTCAGTTGACTTTGTTATTTGCTGAACAAATTATAAAAATACGTTATATACATTCATGTTGTGTTGCAAAAAAATACATTAGCATACTAACAACGTCAATCAGCCGGCAAACGAACTTACTGTTAGTGCTGGCAAGAAGTCCTTCGATGATGAAAACAGTGAAAAATGTGCTGATATCTCTCGCAATCTCCGTATCTCCGTATCTCTCTCTGTATGCCTGAACCTTATTCTCTCGCTGAGTAGCCAAAGCTGTCAGTTTAAGAATAAAAAGCACCGTTAAACCGAATGCACGGTCATTTATACTTCGCGGTCCGCAGTTCAAATATTCAATTCAACCAATCACGGAGGGAGTGTGAGCATTATTTCGCCTGACAGAAAACCACATAGAACATAACTTAATTATGCATTTAGTTTGTATTAGTATGAATTTCAATTTTTATTAATGGCCACTAATATAATATTTGACCATTTTTGAATTTCATTTCTTTTCTTTTTTTTCTTTTTTAAATCTAATTCTGTGGATTTTTCTGCTGCTGCTGTCAATCACCTAGCACCTTAAAAGAAGAGAAAAAGAGATTCTTTACTGCGATCGGGAGACAGCGCCCCCCCAATCCCTTTTATGGGGAAAAAACGAATTACTCCATTCTTTCATTTGGATTGGTGGAGTGAACAGAAGTAAGTAAGGTTGTCTAGGTATTACATTTTTAACAAATGTTATTTTTTTTCGTTGTGGTGTTAAACATATAGCTTTGCATTTGTTGGTATAATTGCAGACTTTCAGAAAGACCATAATAGATAGCCTATAGGCCTATATAGATATTTTTATACATCAAGGTTGACTTAGCTAGCTAATCCAAAAAGCACATGGCAGGTTAGCATAATTGCTTTGAAAGTAGGCAATTTAGTAACTAACTTGGATGCCGTTCTGGTTCTAATTGTGATGTGCCTTGATTAAGCTAAATATTAGTGTAAATGTTGCATGTTGAAATATATGATTTTTCTTTTTTGCTCCATTTGTTCAGATGGCATCCCCAATGAAGCTGCCGTCAGTCGAGGACCCAGATATTGAGAGGGCGCGGCAGGCCCTGCAGCTGTGTGCGGTAGGTTGAGTGGTGTTTGTGTGCTTTGATTCTTAATAATGTCTGCATGTCATGAGCATGTCAGCTGCGTGGCGTGACCATTTTTATTTCGGATCCCATGTTAAGAGCTTGTACACGCAGGACGCATGCCTTCTAGAAACAGCAACAATTCCAAATTTTGCAATACAGTGAAAACGTTCACAAATAATTGCAATTGACATAATAGTCTCTTTCAGTCAATTTATTTGGTACTTTTCAAGAAAAATAAAAGTTTGATAAAATCCCATCTTTTACTTATATTGCTGTCATGTAACACAGATAATGTAATAACACAGGTACACAGCAGCCTGACGTAAACCACGCCTCTTAATATTATACTATATATATATACCTTGTATTAACAGAATATATGGTAAGAAAAATAAATATTCAATAAAAATGAATAAACTGAGTGTACCATGTAAACAGATATTTGCAGTGTGAAAACATAAGAATAGTAAGAATAAGTATGTGCAGGCTAAATAGTATGAAGAGCAGTAGAATATGTCCAAGTATAGATGTATCTTACCAGGTCTCTAAAAGTTAATTTACAATTAAAAAAATAAGACATAGAATAATTACAAGTAAACCTCAATATAGCAAAAATATTTTAAGCTTAAAAAATAAGAGGAAGGATGGATCCCCTTATTTTTTTTAACATCTGTACTTTCATAATGAAATATAAAGATAACAAATCTGATTAAACCATAAAACAAACACATATAAACACATCCAACAATGAAAAATATAATTAATTCAATAAATTGTTCTATGTGTCAATCTTAATTGTATAAAGTGCTTGACCATGCAGCTGTATGACAATCTTTTTTTGTAATTGTAGTATGCTTCAAGGGACCCCGATGTTCCCCGGCACACCCTGTTCCCCCAGTTGATGCAGGCCACAACTGGGGTAATGACAGTGGTGTGCCGGGAACATCAGCTAAGGAGGGCTGCCGAGAGCCGGGAGCGGTGGCTCAAAAGGCAACTAGAGCACAGTAACCGGGACAAGGAGGCTGCCAACAAGAAGGTGGAACGCCTCCAGCAAGAGTTGGAGTCGTTCCACCTTGCTGCAGCATTTAATAGAGATGGTAAGTGTTTAGTTGCGCTGCATATCGTCACAACTATGACTTTGATAATGTGGGTGTGTAATACAGGATCTGGAACTCACCGACCATTTAGAACATGTAGTGTGTGAAATATAATGTTTTGGTAATAGGGTTATTAAAAGATTATTTTGATACACAAAACATACTTATATTTATCCTTTTCTTGCAGATGCAGCAATGCAAGCAGAGGCGGGACGCGGCAGAGCCTGAAGAGCCAGGAGAGCCGGGAGATGCGGCAGAGCCTGAAGAGCCAGGAGATGCGGCAGAGCCGGGAAACCCACTGTGTTCTTAGATTTTCTTTTCTATTTAGTTTTTCACGTATTTTTTTAAATAAATGTTTTATTGATAATGACTTTCACATTGTATTGTTTTGGTTGAAGTTGAGGTTTCCCAAACCTAGAATCATACTGTGTATTAAATTAACTACAAACGTTTTTCTTAGAGAAAATACAAACACTTTTTTTTATTATTAACAAATAAAATTACAAACATTCAGACATCGCAATTCAAAACATAAAGTTATAGTAAGGAAATTGCAACTTATATAACATAAGATCAGGTATCAACGGTAAAAACAACAATATAAACAAAACCATGACGTAGACAGCGTAGTGTGGGAAAATGAGTGATTCATTTGAGAGAAGCGAAAGACACACGGGTGAGGTCACGTAAAAGCTGACTTGTATTCAATGCTATTGTTGGATAGTTAGGTGCTTGCATTAATGTTGCAAAACAGCTAGAATGTACTGAGAACAGAGTGTGCTTTGCAGCTGGGGCACAGCATCCTGAATACAGGAAAATATGAAACAAGGGAGGAACTGTTAGAGTACAGGCAGGGCAGATTGCGAAACCACAATCAAGGCCACAGCACGCAAGATAACACAAGAGAGAAGGCCTGTTGTATGTGAAAAGACAGTTACTCAAGAAAGTAAAGGAAAGCAGCAAAGGTGGGGGCTCCCAAGAAGAGAATGATTACAAAGGGACAGACAGAGAAAGGAGTGCCCCAGCAATAGTATAGCTAACCAATCAGGCTCCAGAAGGAGAACCTATTTCTATCTGAGCACGGCAATG
Source organism: Etheostoma perlongum (assembly GCA_026937815.1). Classification (NCBI taxonomy): domain Eukaryota; kingdom Metazoa; phylum Chordata; class Actinopteri; order Perciformes; family Percidae; genus Etheostoma; species Etheostoma perlongum. The sequence continues at coordinate 151,255 of JAEKDQ010000791.1, read as the reverse complement.
TTAAAGTGCCTTTTGGGGAATCTCTGCAGCTAGGCAGGATTTCCATTTGGTCCGTGCAAAACTGCCCGGAAAAAAGCATTTCGCCTGTCTGCAGCGTCTTTAATAAATTTTTATATCCTAACTCAGTGGATTTGAAGTGACTCATTAAACAGATGGATAAAATTTCCCAACAGTAGTAATAATAAAAAGAAAAATATAAAGGAAATAAATGGGACAGATTTTCAACCACATATAGATTTGATTAGATTAGATTCAACTTTATTGTCATTACACAGATACAAGTACAAGGCAGCGAAATGCAGTTTAGGTTTAACCAGAAGTGCGATAGCAGTAAGTGCAGGATATACAATGGTTTTCATAAGTGCAGGACATGTACTGAATAAATATAGAAATTAATTCTATTATAAACAGAATTTAACCGATGGGTATGACCTATGAATATAAAATATAGATAATAACAAGTATTGTGAGCAAGATTTCCAGCTGGATATGTATTGAATATAATATACAGGTGGATATTACTATTAATATAAGTAGACATTTTACAGATATGTACAATGAACATAATATACTACTGGTTTACAGAGTTTACAAGTGAATATGTACTATGAATATATATACAGGGGGCTATTGTTATAGACAGAATTTTTACAGATAGATATAATGATTTAGGCTAAATGAGCAGTATAATAGTGATTTAAGGTAGTACAAATAAAGTTTGGGCAGAAGCTATCCGAATTAAAGTGCAGTGGAAAGTAATTGCATATTACAGTTAAAGTACAGTATTGCAGATGTATATGTAAACAATTGGTACTGTAAATAAACAGTCAGCAGTGCAAATTTAAATGAAAGTAGTGCAAAAAAGATGCAGAAATAAACAGTTGTTACTACACTAACAGTCAGCAGTGCAGGTGAACATTATAATATTGCAGATAACAGGATGTAACAACAACAGGAAATAGTCCTAAAAAACAAGGTACCGTACTTTAACAAACTCCTCCTAGAGATTTCATCCGATCAGCTTCAAACTTGGTCTGAGTCATCTTGAGATGTTAACGATGAAAAGTTATTAAAAGAAAAACTTTTCGTCATACGGTGTGGGCGTGGCATGGCGGCCATTTTGAGTGTTTAGCGATGAAGGAGAAAGTGGCTGTAACTACAGTGTACGTTGTCGTATCTGCTTGAAATTTCCCACAATCACCAAGAGTCCAGGCCTGAGGACACCTGCAGGCCAATATGGACTTTTGGAGATAGCGCCACCATCTGGCAACAGGAAATATGCCTTAAATGACAAACATCATCCGATTTACATGAAACTTAGAATGTGTGGTCTACATGTGATACTGAGGCGGCTCCTATAATTTGACCACACCCACGCACTCAGACCACGCCCCCTTTCATAACATTTGAACCGTTTATGGTACAGTCTTGTGTGAGGTGTCAATGAACTCAGCAGAGAGTTCCTTTTTCAGTGGTGATGTGTGACCCGCCCCCCTATGATGCGGCCACGCCCCCTTTCACAGATAATGACCTGTATGACGTATAGGCTTGTGTGAGGTGTCAATGAACTCAGCAGAGAGTTCCTTTTTCAGTGGTGATGTTTGACCCGCCCCCCTATGAAGCGGCCACGCCCCCTTTCACAGATAATGACCTGTATGACGTATAGGCTTGTGTGAGGTGTCATTGAACTCAGCAGGGAGTTCACTTTTCATTGGCGACGATTTTCAGTGTATGAGTGATGCGCAAATGCGCGGTCGCAAGGGGGGGCGTCCGTCGGTAACCCCGACTCGCGCAGGTCAGCGAGGGCCCGTACATCGCTGCTTGCAGCTTTAATTAGGGTATAAGCCGACAGCTGGCGAGGCCCTATTGGAATTGAAGGAATTATTATTATTATTATTATTATTATTATTATTCTTTTTTCCGACAAATGAATTGCTTTTTTGGAGGACTTATCATATTCAAAAACTCACCAAATTTGGCGGTCGCATCAAGTCTGGTGAAAATTTACGTATTTTAATGGTTTCGGGAATAGGCGCACAAAAATGGCTCGCTAGCGCCACCTACAAAATTAAGAAAATTGAGCCCCTGCAACTCGTTTAACGTAGAGTCACGAAACTTGGTACACATCTGTAACATGGCAGGGCGGACATAAAACTCCATTGTAGCCCCCCCCTAAACCCAACAGGAAGTCCGCCACTTTGTTTTGAATGTGCGAAATTAGTGCGATTTTGGCCATTTCCACATGTCGTACTTTAACGAACTCCTCCTAGAGCTTTCATCCGATCTGCTTCAAACTTGGTGTGTGTCATCTTAACATGTTAACGATGAAAAGTTATTAAAAGAAAAAACTTTTCGTCATCGGGCGTGGCCGTGGCGGGGCGGCCATTTTGTGCGATTCGCCACAAAAACAGGAAGTGGGTGTAACTTGAGCGTACATGGTCCGATTGGCTTGAAACTTTCCACGATTCATCAGAGTCCGCCCCTGACGACATAAACACGCCGCTATTGGCTCAAAGTCATAGCGCCCCCTAGTGGCAACAGGAAGTTGGCCTAAAAGACAAGGTGCTGTACTTTAACGAACTCCTCCTAGAGATTTCATCCGATCAGCTTCAAACTTGGTCTGAGTCATTTTGAGATGTTAACCATGAAAAGTTATTAAAAGAAAAACTTTTCGTCATACGGTGTGGGCGTGGCATGGCGGCCATTTTGAGTGTTTAGCGATGAAGGAGAAAGTGGCTGTAACTACAGTTTCTGTTGTCGTATCTGCTTGAAATTTCCCACAATCACCAAGAGTCCAGGCCTGAGGACATCTGCAGGCCAATATGGACTTTGGAGATAGCGCCACCAACTGGCAACAGGAAATATGCCTTATGACAGGAAGTGGGTGTAACTTGAGCGTACATGGTCCAGTTGGCTCGAAACTTTTCAGGATTCATCAGAGTCCGCCCCTGACGCCATCTACACGCAGATATTTGCTCAAAGTTATAGCGCCCCTAGTGGCAACAGGCAGTAATTCTTAAAGACAAGGTGCTGTACTTTTAACGAACTCCTCCTAGAGCTTTTATCCGATCAGCTTCAAATTCAGTCTGAGTCATCTTAAGACCTTAACGATGAAAAGTTATTAAAAGAAAAACCTTTCGTCAAACGGTGTGGGCGTGGCATGGCGGCCATTTTGAGTGTTTAGCGATGAAGGAGAAAGTGGCTGTAACTACAGTGTACGTTGTCGTATCTGCTTGAAACTTTTCAGGATTCATCAGAGTCCGCCCCCTGACGACATCTACACGCCGATATTTGCTCAAAGTCATAGCGCCCCCTAGTGGCAACAGGAAGTTGGCCTAAAAGACAAGGTGCTGTACTTTAACGAACTCCTCCTAGAGATTTCATCCGATCAGCTTCAAACTTGGTCTGAGTCATCTTGAGATGTTAACGATGAAAACTTATTAAAAGAAAAACTTTTCGTCATACGGTGTGGGCGTGGCATGGCGGCCATTTTGAGTGTTTAGCGATGAAGGAGAAAGTAGCTGTAACTACAGTGTATGTTGTCGTATCTGCTTGAAATTTCCCACAAACACCAAGAGTCCAGGCCTGAGGACATCTGCAGGCCAAAATTTACTTTTGGAGACAGCGCCACCATCTGGCAACAGGAAATCAGCCCAATATGACAAACATCATCCGATTTACATGAAACTTAGAATGTGTGGTCTACATGTGAAACTGAGGTTGCCCCTATAATTTGACCACGCCCACCCACACAGGCCACGCCCCTTCCGTAACATCTGAACCGTTTATGGTACAGTCTTGTGTGAGGTGTCAATGAACTCAGCAGAGAGTTCCTTTTTCATTCATGATGTTTGACCCGTCCCCATATGATGCGGCCACGCCCCCTTTCACAGATAATGACCTGTATGATGTATAGGCTTGTGTGAGGTATCAATGAACTCAGCAGAGAGTTCCTATTTCAGTGGTCATGTTTGACCCGCCCCCCTATGATGCGGCCACGCCCCCTTTCACAGATAATGACCTGTATGACGTATAGGCTTGTGTGAGGTATCAATGAACTCAGCAGAGTGTTCCTTTTTCAGTGGTGATGTTTGACCCGCCCCCTATGATGCGGCCACGCCCCTTTCACAGATAATGAGCTGTATGACTTATAGGCTTGTGTGAGGTATCAATGAACTCAGCAGGGGAGTTCACTTTTTTCATTGCCGACAATTTTCAGTGTGTGTGAGTGACGCAAATGAAATATAGCGCCGGGTCGCAAGGGGGCGTCCCAGTAACCCCGACTTCGCGCAGGTCAGCTGGGGCCTGTACATCGCTGCTTGCAGCTTTAATTATTATTATTATTCTTTTATCCGACAAATGAATTGCTTTTTGGAGGACTTATCATATTCAAAAACTCACCAAATTTGGCGGTCGCATCAAGTCTGGTGAAAATTTACGTATTTTAATGGTTTCGGGAATAGGCGCACAAAAATGGCTCGCTAGCGCCACCTACAAAATTAAGAAAATTGAGCCCCTGCAACTCGTTTAACGTAGAGTCACGAAACTTGGTACACATCTGTAACATGGCAGGGCGGACATAAAACTCCATTGTAGCCCCCCCCTAAACCCAACAGGAAGTCCGCCATTTTGTTTTGAATGTGCGAAATTAGTGCGATTTTGGCCATTTCCACATGTCGTACTTTAACGAACTCCTCCTAGAGCTTTCATCCGATCTGCTTCAAACTTGGTGTGTGTCATCTTAACATGTTAACGATGAAAAGTTATTAAAAGAAAAATTTTTTCGTCATAGGGCGTGGCCGTGGCGGGGCGGCCATTTTGTGCGATTCGCCACCAAAACAGGAAGTGGGTGTAACTTGAGCGTACATGGTCCGATTGGCTCAAAACTTTTCAGGATTCATCAGAGTCCGCCCCTGACGACATCTACACGCCGATATTTACTCAAAGTCATAGCGCCCCCTAGTGACAACAGGAAGTAGTCCTAAAAGACAACTTGCTGTACTTTAACAAACTCCTCCTAGAGCTTTCATCCGATCGACTTCAAATTCAGTCTGAGTCATCTTAAGACCTTAACGATGAAAAGTTATTAAAAGAATTTTTTTTCGTTAAACGGTGTGGGCGTGGCATGGCGGCCATTTTGAGTGTTTAGAGATGAAGGAGAAAGTAGCTGTAACTACAGTGTACGTTGTTGTATCTGCTTGAAATTTCCCACAATCACCAAGAGTCCCGGCCTGAGGACATCTGCAAGCCAATATGGACATTTGGAGATAGCGCCACCATCTGGCAACAGGAAATATGCCTTAAATGACAAACATCATCCGATTTACATGAAACTTAGAATGTGTGGTCTACATGTGATACTGAGGCGGCTCCTATAATTTGACCACACCCACGCACTCAGACCACGCCCCCTTTCATAACATTTGAACCGTTTATGGTACAGTCTTGTGTGAGGTGTCAATGAACTCAGCAGAGAGTTCCTTTTTCAGTGGTGATGTGTGACCCGCCCCCCTATGATGCGGCCACGCCCCCTTTCACAGATAATGACCTGTATGACGTATAGGCTTGTGTGAGGTGTCAATGAACTCAGCAGAGAGTTCCTTTTTCAGTGGTGATGTTTGACCCGCCCCCCTATGAAGCGGCCACGCCCCCTTTCACAGATAATGACCTGTATGACGTATAGGCTTGTGTGAGGTGTCATTGAACTCAGCAGGGAGTTCACTTTTCATTGGCGACGATTTTCAGTGTATGAGTGATGCGCAAATGCGCGGTCGCAAGGGGGGGCGTCCGTCGGTAACCCCGACTCGCGCAGGTCAGCGAGGGCCCGTACATCGCTGCTTGCAGCTTTAATTCTTATTGTACTGCGAAGATGCCCTCAGCATGCTGTCATGACAACGGCGGACCAATGAGAATAGATTTGACTGGGCCAGGTAAAAAGGAACCGCCCCAAGGTGCAGGGGATAAAACTGTGTGATTTAGGAATTTTCGAGACTGGTTTCACGTGACTCATGGGGAAGCATGGATCCAGTCCGCTGTCAGCTGCAGTGTTATTATGTATGTTTGTCTGTCTGTCTTTGTCTTATCATCCTCATCGTGCTGTTGCAATAAACCTTTTCTTAATTCTCAATTTGACCCTCAGCCTCCTTCCTCAGAGATCCGATTGAACCCGATGTTACTTTTGAAAAAAACCTAACATAGTCCAACGCGTTTTCCAGGACTTCCTCAAGGCCTTGTAGCATTGGTAAGCAGCTGGGAGAAAAGCCTCCCCGTCGGGGAATTGAACCCCGATTTACCGCGTGACAGGCGGAGATACTGTCCATTATACTAACGAGGAATGCCCACCAGTTTCCTCCGTCTTGGCTCTTTAAGTATCCGGTGATCCCCAGCTACAGCCAATCATGGGTTGGGCATATCTGCTTCCACCAGTTATCTCCCCACTATCACACAGCTCATTATGCATGTTAAAACAATATGAACACAGGACTCATGCACACACACAGCAAATCACAGAAACAAATATGACAGCAGTCGTAACACACAGAGAGGTACAGTGCCTTGCGAAAGTATTCGGCCCCCTTGAAGTTTTCAACCTTTTGACACATTTCAGGCTTCAAACATAAAGATATAACATTTTTATTTTTTGTGAAGAATCACCAACAAGTGGGACACAATTGTGAAGTGGAACGAAATCTATTGGATATTTTAAACTTTTTTAGTAAATAAAAAACTGAAAAGTGGTGCGTGCAAAATGATTGGGCCCCCTTGCGTTAATACTTTGTAGAGCCACCTTTTGCTGTGATTACAGCTGCAAGTCGCTTGGGGTGTGTCTCTATCAGTTTTGCACATCGAGAGACTGACATTCTTGCCCATTCTTCCTTGCAAAACAGCTGGAGCTCAGTGAGGTTGGATGTAGAGCGTTTGTGAACAGGAGTTTTCAGCTCTTTCCACAGATTCTCGATTGGATTCAGGTCTGGACTTTGACTTGGCCATTCTAACACCTGGATATGTTTATTTGTGAACCATTCCTTTGTAGATTTTGCTGTATGTTTGGGATCATTGTCTTGTTGGAAGAGAAATCTCCGTCCCAGTTTCAGGTCTTTTGCAGACTCCAACAGGTTTTCATCCAGAATGGTCCTGTATTTAGCTACATCCATCTTCCCCTCAATTGTAACCATCTTCCCTGTCCCTGCTGAAGAAAAGCAGGCCCAAACCATGATGCTGCCACCACCATGTTTGACAGTGGGGATGGTGTGTTGAGGGTGATGAGCTGTGTTGCTTTTACGCCAAACATATCGTTTTGCATTGTGGCCAAAAAGTTCGATTTGTGTTTCATCTGACCAGAGCACCTTCTTCCACATGTTTGGTGTGTCTCCCACGTGGCTTGTGGCAAACTTTAGACAAGACTTAAACATAACATAAAAGTCCGCAAAATTGTGTTCTCTAAACCTACCAGACTCCTTGTAAATAATCTGTGATTTTAGCATGGTAAAACACGGCTTTCTAAAACATCTCTGAGCTCTGAGCAGCGCTGCTCGATCGGCTCCGTTTGGTCAGAGTTTTCTTTCTTTCATTCCAGTATCGGGTCTGTCAGTCACAGTGGAAACCGGGGACATTTCCGGGGACAGATCCAGCCGGGGACAGGTCACCAAAATCGGGGACTGTCCCCGAAACCGGGGACGTCTGGTCACCCTAAGGTAGCGTGTTGATAGCGTGTTGTTGCTCAATAAATACCAGTTCAATTTGTTAGATTTACTATTACAGCGGCTAACTGTGCGCTAAACACTTATTCTTTTAGTAGTTCTGCCTAAGCACTCACAGATCTTTTTCATTCTTCAGCGACTTTCAAAAATAACAGTTGTTTTTTTCGAAGGCTTGGTAGCTAACGCTACCGTACTTTTTAGCTTAGCTGCTAGCGACTTTAGCTTAGCAGTTAGCCATGTCGTCTCTCTCTCCCTCTCCTACTTTCTCTTGCTCAATGTGTCAGATGTTTAGTTACTCCTCTGCATCATTTAGCGGTAATGGTATGTGTAACAAGTGTAGTTTGTTTATAGACATGGAGGCGAGGCTTAGTGAGTTAGAAGTCCGGATCTACACCATGATAGATCAGTCGTTAGTTACTGTAGATAACCCCCCCCACGGTAGTCGGCGCGGGCCGGCCTGAGCCTGAGTTAGCCTCTGGTAGCCATCCCCCGGCAGCTCCTGAGCAGCCAGGACATAGTGGCTGGGTGAGTGTTTGTGGCAAAAATAGTCATAAGCTATCAAAGACCACGGACCACCACCAGCCTGTTGGCATTTCTAACAGATTTTCCCCACTCAGCGACACACCTGCTGAAAAACCAACTCTGATTATCGGTAGCTCCATTTTGAGAAACGTGAAGTTAACGAAGCCGGCAGCCATAGTTAAGTGCATCCCAGGGGCTAGAGTGGGCGACATTGAGTCTTATTTGAAACTGCTGGCTTAGGATAGGGTGACCAGAACCCGGTTTCCGGGGACAGTCCCCGGTTTTGGTGACCTGTCCCCGGCTGGATCTGTCCCCGGAAATGTCCCCGGGTTTCACTGTGACTGACAGACCCAAAATTGGAATGAAAGAAAGAAAACTCTGACCAAACGGAGAACACCAGATTATGTTTTAAAAGCCGTATTTTACTTATTATTTACATGGAGTCTGGTGGAGATATGCTGCTCTATACACGCTAAAAGTAGTGATTATTTACATGGAGTCTGGTGGAGATATGCTGCTCTATACATGCTAAAAGTAGTGATTATTTAAATGGAGTCTGGTGGAGATATGCTGCTCTATACACGCTAAAAGTAGTGATTATTTATATGGAGTCTGGTGGAGATATGCTGCTCTATACACGCTAAAAAAGTAGTGATTATTTACATGGAGTCTGGTGGGTTTAGCAAACGCAATTTCGATTGACTTTTATGTTTTAAAAAAGGATCTTAATCTTTAACAGAAAGGTCGACCTCCTTAGAAATCCTTTACATAATGTTATCAGACACTTAGAATATTAATCTGAGTCTGTCAGCAGCAAAACGAGCACTTTATGAACGTAAATACAAGCTGGACAATTATCCCATTAACTTCCATTATAGCTTGTTTCTCTGCTGCCGACTGCAGCGATCTCATTCATACTGCATCAATGTCAAAGGAAAATATTCCCTCAATAGTTTATATTGTATCCGATTCTCAGCTCTGGGTCTAGTGTCCCTGTTTAAAGTTTTACAAAAATTAAAAACATGAGTGTTTTGGAGGTATTTACGCTTCTGAGCTGAAAATGTCCCCGGATTTAGTCTGAGATATCTGGTCACCTTAGCTTAGGATAAATGTAAATACCAGACCAGGAGGCAGAGTCGCAGTCTTCTCTGCTCCTCCATTCCAGGAGTTACCTAGTAAAATCCCCATGGTGACGTTGTCTGCCCCCCGACCATTGAAGTTATTTAAATCAAAGGTAAACAGAAGAGGAGCTGTGCATGAAAACCTCATAACAATTAAAACCACAAGTGCAATAGTGCAAAAGAATAGGAGAATTAAATGTGGACTCTTAAACATCAGATCTCTCTTCTAAAGGTGTATTAGTAAATGAATTAATATCAGATTCTAATATTGATTTATTTTGTCTTACTGAAACCTGGCTGGGTGATGGAGAATATGTTAGTCTAAATGAATCCACCCCCCCCAGTCATATTAATACTCACATTCCTCGAGGCACAGGCCGAGGAGGGGGAGTTGCAGCCATCTTCGATTCTAGTCTACTAATCAGCTCTAAACCTAAACTAAATTATAACTCATTTGAAAGTCTTGTTCTTAGTCTTTCACACCCAAGTTGGAAATCACTGCAACCAGTTCTATTTGTTATAGTGTACCGAGCACCTGGTCCATACTCTGAATTCTTATCTGAATTTGCAGAGCTTTTGTCAAATTTAGTCCTTAAAACGGACAAAGTTCTTATTGTAGGGAATTTTAATATTCATGTGGACGATGAGAATAATAGCCTTAGTACTGCGTTTATCTCTCTATTAGATTCTATTGGCTTCTCTCAAAGTGTTCATAAACCGACTCACCGGTTTAACCACACCCTCGATCTTGTTCTGGTATATGGTGTTGAAATTGAACATTTAATAGTGAAGAAGAATCCCTTTCTATCTGACCACTGTTTGATAACTTTTGAGTTCATACTGCTGAACCACACGCCATTAGGTAAAACTTTCTATACAAGATCTCTATCTGTGCTGTAGTTAAATTTAAGGATGTGATTCCATCAGCTTTTAATTCATTACCAAGTCACAAAGTAACGGAGGACTCCTATGCTTATTTCAGTCCCTCCCAAATCGATCATTTTGTTGATAGTGCAGCAGGCTCGCTGCGATCGACACTCGACTCTGTTGCCCCTCTAAAAAAGAAGATAATAAAACCAAGACGGTTAGCTCCATGGTATAACACTAAAACTCGCAAATTAAAGCAAATATCGTGGAGACTTGAGAAGATTTGGTGATGTCCCTGATGAGAATCACTTTTGCTGCCTCAGGCGTCGACCCATGAAGTTTGATGTTTTACAATTTCTTGCCCATGTTGCCTGGATCTTGTTTTGTTTTCAAAGTATGCGTGCTTTCTTGGCGATATCAGCATTTTTCTTGGTGAGGTTGTTTGTTGATGTAAACTTGGGTGCCTGCTGGTAGCTGGCTGCTCCTGGGCAGTAAATAGTAGGGCGAGGCCTCAAAACCGAGAATATATTGGGCGTGATATTTTAATTACGATCATTTCCAGCTGCTGCATTTATCAATGTACGGTCATTCTTACGCTCTGATTGGTGTGATACTGAACGTTTTCATGAATCTCACGTGAAGCTTGTCGTAAGAGGATTTCTGCCCTCATATCTGGGCTGGCTTCTACGTTAGGTTGATAAATGAGGGCCATTCGCTCTCTGAGCCGGCATACGCCCTCAACCTTGCCATCCACTCCTTCCCCCATGGACTTCTGGCTTTTAGGCTCATTGCTCATCTAAAGGCAACATGAATATGGACAACAATATACAATGAGCATCCTTTGGACAATACACTGTGACACTACAGCACAAACGCACACCTACAGCTGCATTATCAAATCAATCAAGTTAGTTTTAAATGGGTAGCAATCTACCTAGATGATTATCAAAGAGTAAGCTATGTCATAGCAAGTTAGTTACATATTGTTTCTCTATTCATAGTAATATTAAGAATATTATATGTAGATCGTAACGTTAGTTTGTTTACATGACCCAAACAAGCCATAATACAGTAGTTAACCTACAGCTTGCAATTTACCCAGGAGCAGGTAGTTACCTAAGAATAGTAATACCATAGCTACATGGCTTTTTCTATTTATATTAATATTTGATACGCTACATTTATCAATTGTAACGCTCACGCCAGTTTCTTTTTTGCATCTTATATGAAACGAACGATCATATTAGCTATCCTACCGCTACAGTTAGCATTGGCGATTGTTAGCTATGATGCCATATAACATAATGTAACACGTAGCAAAATTATCAGAAAACACATCTTAATGGTTACTTGCCATTGAATTTAATGATATATTTAATTACATTGTCAGCTTAAGTGCGATGACAGCAAACCGTTACTAGGCACGCTGGGTACGTTAAGCCATGTACGTGGTGCGTCATCCAATCTTTCCAATTAATCAGCGTTATGATTGGCTAGGTCCATTGTCATCCCGCTACGTGATTGGACGGGGTGAATCTCACTTTGGACATGAACAAACATGATTAGATGTTATGATTAGATTAGATAGAGACTGCGCCTGTCTGATGTTTTATAAGCGGGAGCTCGATCATTAAGCCACAAACATTTGCTTTATGGCTTTTTGAGGTTGAGCTGAACATGTATGCTTATCAGGCTATTTTCCTGTTACTCTGTTCTTACACGTCAATTGGGAAGCTGACTCATGCGGAAATGTAGAAGCTGGACGTGCATTGTATTGTTCTTACATGTCAATTGGATTCTGACTTTGAATTCAAATATTTGGCATCCAAGAAAATTTCGAACTGATGATATATCAATCATTTTGCTGGTGATTTCTTGGTCACAGTAACAAGCTTGATCATTGACATACTGTTGCACGCCATGTATCACAAAACTGTTGGGTGGGGCCTTATGTATTTGCTTGTATTACATCAAGTGATCTGCATACCAATGAACGTAAAGATTAATATGTACATGGTTTGCAGAACTGTACCTTCTAATAGAGGTAAGGCCACTTGGGTTATCTTTGCACTGCTCTATGGTCTTCTGCAGAAGGATAAATCCAAGAGTTGGCTCACTCCAGGTAATTTAAGCAACTAACATCCCTGGGTAGACTTGAACCACCATCCTTTCGGTTAACAGCCAACTGCGCTGACCGAATTGCACCACAGAGACTGCGAACAACTGAAGTTTTGTGAGCGGGAGCTCAATCTTTAAGCCACAAGCTTTTGCTTTATGGCTTTTTGAGGTTGAGCTGCACATGTATGCTTATCAGGGTATTTTCCTGTTACTTAGAAATTCGGGAAGCTGCCTCATGCGGAAATGCAGAAGCTGGACGTGCATTGTATTGTTCTTACATGTCAATTCACAGAAAGGTTACTTACCCAACCCGGTTTGATAAAACATTAGATCTCTATTATTGTTCAAATAAGTGAGAATATCAATCAAGCAAGCGGCCTCCAGGATCCACAGACAGAGGCAGTGCACTGCGGTTTGCACTTTGTCCCTGTCTGACATTACTAATCCAGCTGAATAGATTATTACATTTGTGCAAACAGGTATAGCACCACTTTTTGGGTTGTCTAGAACGTGTTGCCAGTAAGTTACTGTAAGGGTATTATATTGTAAAAAACATGTACAGTTATGATACTGTGTAGTTACCACAAATATACAATAAAAAGTCTAACAGTGTGTCTTTCTTTCTCTCTGTCTCTCTCTTTCTCTGTCTCTCTTTCTCTCACCTCCAACCAGTCGAGGCAGATGACCGCCCACCCTGAGCCATGGTTCTGCTCGAGGTTTCTACCTCTTAAAAGGAAGTTTTTCCTTGCCTCTGTCACCTAGTGCTTGCTCTTGGTGGGAATTGTCCAGGAGTTGTGCTCTTTCCATCGCTGGACAGTATTCCCATTTAGGATCAGGAGTCTCCTCCCATGCTGAACACAGCCTGAGCCAGGCCCGCTTTCCCTCATGAGTAGTCCAACGCGTAGATATGGACTTCCTTGAGGCCTAAGCTGGTAGAAAAATCTCCCCGAGGAATGCCCAAGCTCTATTTTTGGAAAATCAATCGATAGGTGGTACTATTTCAGCATTTCTCCCTGTCGTGAAATCGTGGCCAGGCCTACCATAGTTTCCTTAAAAGTTTCATCACATTCAGGAATTCAGGAATGTCCTGTCTAAAATCTATGCAGAAAAACTAGTCCATGCATTTGTTACTTTAAGCTGGATTATTGCAATTCTTTATTATCAGGCTGCTCAAAAAAGTCCATAAAGACTCTTCAGCTGATCCAGAATGCTGCAGCACGTGTTCTGACAGGAACCAGGAAAAGAGATTACATCTCTCCTGTTTTAGCTTCTCTGCATTGGCCTCCTGTAAAATCCAGAATAGAAATTAAAATCCTTCTTCTCACCCACAAAGCTCTTCATGTTAATGCATGTTACTAACTCGACTTCTTCCCTTTCATAGAGTCTTGTGCTCTCTCGCCCCCGTAGTCTTGTGCTCTCTCGCCCCTCTCCTCTCTCCTCCTATCGCTTCCTGCAGGTGTTTCTGTATCTGGAGCTGTGTAGTCTGGATCTGTGGTTGGAGACACCTGCTACCTCCATCTTCCTGCTCAACACTCTCTGCTGCAATTCTCCATGTCTCTCTCTCTCTCTCTGTTTACTCATGTAAACATGTATCGCCCCATCGAGCTTTCCAAAATTTCACATTACTGTCCACCGAGTGAGTCTCTTGTAAAAAAAATCAAATCAGCATTTTTTCGCCTACTGAACGTGCTGTCACGTATACCCCCTTACATTAAAAGATATTAGTTTTAAACTATCAGAGGTTAGCTTACCGTCAGGTGGAAAGCTCTGAACATGAGTACCTCAAAAACTCCTAAAATGTTTTAGGTTTAACTATTGGAGGAACATATTGCCCTTTTAATTATGTATAAGAAGAACAAAAAAGCCCATAAAATGGGTGATGAATTAAACTTGAGTATTTTGCCTCATATTAAGAGAAGTTAAGCAAGTCAAGCAATGTCAACATTGTACCTCACATTAACAGAAGCATAACAAGTTATGCAGTGTGTCTCACAATCGTTAATGATGACTAAAGGACCCTGCCATTTAGTTTTCTTTCCGTCTTGGCGCACTTTCTTCAAAGGGGCCACATTTTTTTTTGCAAAGTCTCTCCTGTTGGTTTAAATCCTCAGTTATCCGGAGGTTCTTTCTCTTCATGACATCAGCGTTGAGGGAGGCTCTCCATACTTTTAAATCTGAAAGTGAGCATACTGAACTGAATGATGATGATGGGTTGAGTGCTTTTATCTCTCTCGGACGTCCGGCCCTGTACACGTGTCCACCATGAATCCAAGCTTGCTCTTTTTCCTCTGGGAGGATTCCCAGGATAATCTCCAGCACCTCCTTCCCCACATCCTCGTTGCTGCTTTCTGGAAGATTCAGAAGACAAAGATTCCCTCTCCTAGTGTACTGCTTCGAGTCTTCTAGTTTCTCTCTCAGGATTGTCATCTCGCCATTCATCTTCTTCACTGTGTCCTCCATACCTTTCCATTGGTTTTCCAGCCCTTTCACATTTTCCTGCACTCTAATAATCTCGGCTGTATTTTTTTCATTACCATTTCTTCAATCTTCAAAAAGCGGTCATTTAAGCCATTAATGGCTTTTAGGATGTCAACATTTGATACCGTTTCCACTTCTTTGGTGCAGACCTTCTTAGGAATTGGGCTTCTCGTGGGAGTATCAGGAAGAGGTGTACATAAACCGGAGAACGAATCTTCGACATTCACATCCATTATCAGGCCTCCCTTTTTTCATATCCTTGGCGTCTCTCTTTGACATCTCAGCATAGGTGTCCTGGTTGTTAGCAAGACTTTAGCTCACAGTGCACTGAACCGTGTCCTGATTTAGCTAGCAAAACTTTGGCTAACACCTAACAGTTTGTATGCTAGTTGGTATTTCACTAAAATTAACCAGCAAAAGTCCTTTTGTTTGGGCATTTGAATTTACAGGAAGCAAGGGCAACGTTCCACTCCAGATGACATAGTCTCAAAAAGTCAATTTAAATCATTGGTACTCGGTCAGAGCCTCGGAGCTCAGAATAAGGCGTCTGCACAGGTCGCCATCTTGAACCAACCCACTGATTCTCTTCATCATCACGGATAACAGTCGTTCTCCTCGTCACCGCCCGAAGGCCCGCCCCTCTGCCCTCACATCAACAGCTGATTGGACGGGAAGTTAACATGCAACCAATAGAATTAAAGTAGGTCACCAGATTTAAAAAAAACTGTATTTTTTCTGTAACACTGAACACATTAAAAATAAATGATTTAACAGTTACAAAAAAGGGGGATAGAGTCCAGGTTGAAATATACACAAGTTATTCTTTAAATATCAACATAGTATTAAAATTAAAAATGGGCATGTACAAGGAGGGATAAGGGGCTGATTCACATATGCACACTTGTAGGTAATATGTGATTTATAAATAGAATATTACATACAGATGTGCATGCCGCGGTTTTATAAATCAGATTTATTTTTGGCTTTTGGGTGTATGTACACTTTCAGCAAGGATCCCTAATGGCAGGTTTTATAAATGAGACCCCAGATATGCTGCTCTATACACTAAAAGTAGTGATTATTTACATGGAGTCTGGTGGAGATATGCTGCTCTATACACGCTAAAAGTAGTGATTATTTACATGACCTGCAGGCGGCGGCCTTCTGTCTTTTAGACTTTTAATCTGAAAAGCCCGATGTTAAGGAAACAGGAACTGGCGATGGGATAGCTGTGTGTTTTGTTTGCTGCAGAGCTTCTAGGTGAGTTTTTTCGGAGACAGAGCTCCAGGTGAACCCGCACGCGTTCAGGTAAATATCTTAATAACTGGTCTTTTACACGGCAGCCAGAGTGTGTGCGAACAATAAGCGACTAGAAGCCCGAGCGGCGCATGCGTTAACACGCCGGGCAAGCTCCGTTGTTAGCTCCGCTGTTAGCTTAAGTGGCTAACTACTTGCTCGCTATTAGCTTCATGGCTAACTGCTAGCGTTAAAGTCTCAGCTCTCTTCTAATGTGTGCTGTGTTGTCTGATTTAACGTAATTTTCCGTGTTATTAGTCAGTTTGAGAGGAGTTTTATATATGCTAGCAGCCTCGGGCAGAAGCTAACAGGCTAGTTAGCAGTCCACGGTGTTTCTTTAAGCATTCATTTACTGCGAAATTAACTTCACAATACTAAAGAAAATCCTGAAATAGTCCAAATTTTAAAAAGAAACTGGAAAAAATCAATAAAGTACAGTAACATCAAAAGGTCTAAAGAAGTTGTAATATTTCAAGAGAGCGTACTATGTGTATATGTGTGATTGGGTTTTTGTTATGTTGTCTTGCCCCTCTAAATTTTCCAGGGCAGAATAAAGTATCTATCTATTTATAGTATCTTTATCTATATCTAAAGTATCCAGCTATCTATGTATCTATCTATCTACCAGTACATTCAACCAATACTATGTTTCCTCCGGTCCGTTATGAATGCAGAACTCTGAGTTAGGGCTGCACCATTATGGCCCAAAATGATAATCACGATTAATTTGATCAATATTGTGATCCACACAGATTATTTACAGAACCAAACAACTTTTATTGTCACATAGGCTACTTATAACTGACATCCATAATGTGCTACATTCCTCTTATGTTTGAAAGTTGTGTTGTATAGACATACAGCTGCAACACATGAAATAAAAATTATCTGAAATAAATAGCCTAGGATATATAAAAAAATGTATCTCTGTGAAAACTCCTTTACTTGTTTTTCATCAATAACTGATTTAAAGAGCTAGGAAGGGGGGGGAAGTACTCACAGAGACGGCTGACTCATTATGAAGGGGGGGGAGGAGATGAGCGTACTTATGAATGGGTCCAGCAGCTCCGTCTCACACGTTACTCTACCAACTGAAGTTAGCTGCATTCAATAACTTGTTCTGTGTTTGTTGATGTGGCGACCATAGATACTAAGCAGAGTTACCAGCGGAAACAACTCCTGGTACAGATATACAGGTTTTCTCATCTTGGGCTGCTGCGGAGAGTAAGAGGAGAGAGAAGTAAGACGAGAGATCTAACACAGGCACGGCTTTACAGAAGAAATGGGTCATGTATGAAATTAAACCATGTCGATATAAACAACATTGCTTCGTTTGTGGAGAGGCAGCGGATGCGACCTAGAGGAAAAATATGAGCCCTAGAGATCTGTGAGCTAACAGACAATCTGTGAAGTATACCGTGGTCTATTTGAGAAAGCCGTGAACGTGCACTTATCCCGGTATTCTACTACTTCCGTGCAACAGGCCCCTGGTCTCCGAGCCTGTTCAGATGCTGTGTAAACCTATCAATTACCCGTCGACAGATTCGCTACATATTCATAAACATTTTACTGGTCTTTGCATGTTGCACCTCCAACTTGCCCAAAACCTTCGAACCCCACTGTATTCCCTTAAAGAAGCCCAGGCCTCCCCTTGTTGCACCATCAAAAACGCTTTTCTGAACTTTCAATTTTCACACAGGAACATCTGGAGATGTTCTGCTAAATGAAGTGGTTGGTCCAGGCTACTGTGCATGTAGCTTGGCTCCAGTTAATGACTTTTGGGCCTTACATTTTAGTAGTTCTTTCAGTTTGAATGCAGGAGATACTTGACACTCTGGAGTCCTATGGATTGGTCCCCTCATCAGCCCTTGCATTTTCTCCATTCACACAGAAGATTTTAATCTAGTAAAACACGGTCAACTAGAATTCACTCACATCTCCCTTTAGTTCTTCTAACCCTTGTATCTTTATCTCTGCATGTCACCCCCCACACCTTCAGCAGACGGCAAACTGGCGACCAGAGCAGGAAAGAAGAGCAAGGAGGAGGTGGAAGAGGAAGAAGAGTATGTGGGTGGAGAGGTTTTTGGACCGCAGAGTGGTGAAGGGAAGAGTAGAGTTTCTGCTGAAATGGAAGGGGTTCTCAGAGTAAGTATGAGTCTATAATATTAATGCTTGGTGTTCTTGGTCCTGAGATATATAATATATTTACATATTGCAAATAAGTGTCGGCATGGTATCATGCCCTCAAAGGTGAAGTTTTGGTATTTTGACACTACGTTGCAGACCCACTAATAACCTTACAAGATAGTAATAGAAAAAAGGAATAATATAAATGATAATTAGAGTGAGAATAGATTGCCTAAAAACAAAGTGTGAGGAGATGTTCTTCTGTCTGCACTCACCTTTCCAGTGAGGATAACACATGGGAGCCAAGACAACCTGGACCTGGACCTTATCACCAAGTACATGCAGAAACACAAGGAGACGGAGGAGAAGAAGAAGAAGGAGGGCAAGAGGAAAGGTGTCAGGGAGGAGGAGGTGAGTGAAGGAAAGAGGGTACTCCAGACTGAAGAGTCCCAGAAATCTAATCTCAATACTAATGAATGCACTCAGAGGGCTTTACAAATGTCTTTTAGGATTTATATATTATACCGTAATTCCTCAAAGAAAAACTGGTAGTCAATTAAACTGCGGCCCTCTGATAGTGCATGTATTTGGGGGGGGGGGGTATAGGCCAAATTTCCACCAAAAATCATTGAGGATTTGTCTGTAAAGTGCCTTTCATGATGAGAATTGCAGTGTTAAATATAATGTATTATTATTATTTCTTACCAGTTCAAAACTAGACAGATTCAACAATAACAGCTTTGTTTTTTAAAGAATTATAATGCTCAAAATCCTTAGAATAGCTTTTTAATTCCATAATGCCAATGCATTGGGAACACTGCCCATTCATTTCCAAATCAAAACATTACCAACATTGACGTTGTGAGGCTGTCTTGAATTGTTTAAGAGAAGTGGAATAAACACCAATCCCCTGGTGTCAGGAGAGGGGCACCGATAACAGGAGCCTACAGATACTTTGTGGCTTTACTGCAGGAGTCAACTGGATAGAAAGTTCCTGACTTTTCACTGCATCCTGCACCAAGAGGCACTGTGTGCTCAAACATTTCCTCCCAGAATGCACAGAAGTAATGAATTACCTGTTATTCAGATTGTGAGCAAAATAATGGCACAAAGTGTAAATCCACGCAGTTCTGTTCAATCGAGCTGGAAACTTCTTATCTCCTGCTGCACAACAAAGTCCGGTGGCTCTCCAGAGGCTGTGCATATGCTTTGCTCACACTTCCTGAGCAGGAACAGCCAGAGGGCTGGAAAAGCACACTTCTTGGTAGACACGGCGCCTACCTGAACACGCTGAACACAGCTCTTCAGGGTGAAGGACCCACAGGGCTCTGGGACCCTGAAGAGCTGTGGAGGTTTTTGTTGCGGCGCAAGTTGACAGGTCTAACCCTATTTTACCAAACCGTCAACCCAATGTCTTTTTTCTCCGGAGTAAAAAAATGAATGCAGTAATGTTATTTGGTTTTTCCCACGAAGTCATTCATTAATGTTTAACTTTAAACAGTATTTTGTTTATACATAGCACACAAAGGCAAAAAAAAACTTCTGCACTTCTTTATTTTCCCTTCCATATCAACTTTTTAATCAAAGTGTTTTTCCTTACTGTGTGAAATGGGTCCAAATGACTCTTTGAGTGGTAAAGGTTGCACCCCTGCCCTAGACCAAAAACAACAATTTCCCCTCATCAGTCCCCAGAATGTTGCTTCATTTCAGTGTGAAATGCACTATAACCAGCATGCACAACATGTTCTTCCTTCCTTCCTTAAATATGTATATAGGTTAAATATGGGTCATAACTGACATTTGTTTCTTCACAGAATCAATCAGCTCACTAATTGACCACAACACTGCTGTTATTTTGAACATGCTCCTTTCAATTTCAATTCAGCATTCAATTGACTCTACAACACTTACTAGTAAATTATTTGCCATGTGGAAATATCACTTTTACCAAAAAATATGATTTATGAGTTTAGTGATGCTATTATTTTGACCACAACTGTACATCAAAGCTATTTTTTAAACATCCATGACCACGACATATGCGCCTGTGTTTGTCAGAGGATCAGTGATGCTCAGCAGTTTTATTCAGAGCACAGCAGAAAGCTCTGAGCTTCAGAAATGCTTGAGGAAATGGAGCTTGTGTGGACAATACCACATTACAGTACCATATTACTTACTTACACAATACTGCTGGCTATACAAGTTTGATTTAGCAAAAACAACAACCTAAAACAAAAAAGGTCAACTGGTGCCCTCGTTGTTAATGCCTATCAGGGACAATGGTTTTAATTTACTTTACTGGAGCTGTTCCAGCAACATAAAGACAACACGGTAACCCCTACAGATACCAGTGAAAGCTAAAAATCCGTGGGAAAATGTTACATTTACAACTTCCCCAGTACTAAAATCCCAGATGATCCCCCATTTGTTACTAAACAGCTGGCTAAAAGGCTGGCAACAAAATGGAAGCCACACATAAATTGATCAAAAGTAGTTTTTTATCACAAACTAACCAACACTGGATGTTACATTTCCCATAATGCAACTCCATAATAGTGATGTTTGGCAGATAATTAAGAAAAATGTAATCGTCAAACAATGTTCCATAGACATGTTCTAAATGTTGTTTCTAGTTTAAGATAGAGCTCTACAGCATGGCACCTCACAAACTCACCCTCTTGGTTTTTCTGTCTGTTGATAGAAACGGAGAGGAAGAGGAGTCAAACGTCACCGCTGTCAGTGTGTGACAAATCCTTCACAACATCAGGATATTTAAAGATTCATCAGAGAGTTCACACTGGAGAGAAACCTTACAGCTGTGATCAATGTGGGGCAGCTTTCGCACTACAGAGTACCCTGAAAAGACATCAATGCATTCACACTGGAGAGAAGCCATACAGCTGTGAACAATGTGGGGAAACCTTTTCTCATAGTGGTAGCCTTAAAACACACCAGCGCATTCACACTGGAGAGAAGCCGTACTGGTGTGAACAATGTGGAAAAACGTTTTCTCATAGTAGTAGCCTTAAAATTCACCAGCGCATTCACACTGGAGAGAAGCCGTACAGCTGTGAACAATGTGGGGAAACCTTTTCTCAGAGTGGTAACCTTAAAACACACCAGCGCATTCACACTGGAGAGAAGCCGTACAGCTGTGAACAATGTGGGGAAACCTTTTCTCAGAGTGGTAACCTTAAAACTCACCAGCACATTCACACTGGAGAGAAGCCGTACAGCTGTGAACAATGTGGGGAAACCTTTTCTCATAGTGGTACCCTTAAAGCTCACCAGCGCATTCACACTGGAGAGAAGCCTTTTCTCGCACTGGTGTGAACAATGTGGAAAAACCTTTTCTCATAGTAGTCACCTTAAAACACACCAGCGCATTCACACTGGAGAGAAGCCGTACTGGTGTGAACAATGTGGGGAAACCTTTTCTCAAAGTAGTCACCTTAAAACTCACCAGCGCATTCACACTGGAGAGAAGCCGTACTGGTGTGAACAATGTGGAAAAACCTTTTCTCATAGTAGTCACCTTAAAACTCACCAGCGCATTCACACTGGAGAGAAGCCGTACACCTGTGAACAATGTGGAAAAACTTTTTCTCATAGTAGTCACCTTAAAACTCACCAGCGCATTCACACTGGAGAGAAGCCGTACAGCTGTGAACAATGTGGGGAAACCTTTTCTCATAGTGGTAACCTTAAAAGACACCAGCGCATTCACACTGCCTCGTTGTGAACATGTTTCAGAGCCAAGCTGTTTCCCCCTACTCCTTATGCCCTGATAGCTGTGTTGTTATATTCTGATCTTCTCTCCACATTGAAGGCTGACCAGCAGTAACTTTATCTTCTGATCAACATGTATGTTATTGTGGATCAGCTGGACTGTTTTCTGCCTGTCCTCAGAACCCTTTACCATTTAGGCACCAGAATCGGTGCCTGAACCCATCCTTTTAAAAATACATTTTTTTAAATGTATATATTAAAAAAAAAAAAGGACCACAAAAAGACATTCAGTCAGCAACATTTAAGAACGGCTTGTTTATTGCTATATGTTCCAAATTAAATGAAAAAAAATGTAATAACAACCATAAGGTATTTCTCCAGTAAATTGCTGCTAAATGACAAAAACAACCACTAGGTTTCGGTACCCAACCCTAACCACAGTGTACCCACCGTGGGAAGGAGAAGGCCCAAAGGAGAAACATTAAGACGTTTAAAGATGTTTTGGTTGGAAAACGTAGACATGTTTGAAACATTTTTTTATTTTGTAAAAATTTTGTAAAAACTTTCTTCTCCTCTCTAGAAACATACACATTGTGTTTTTGGCTGACAGGAAGTCAGTGTAATTTTCATTTAGGAATACATTTTTTGTCACCCTTATATATTTCTAAGCATATATTTGAGCATTGTGAGTTTAATAAGCGCAAATTCAATATTTGTGTAAATTGGTCCTCTCATCATTACCAACATACTAGAAGTTGGCCATTTTAATTATGCGCTCTCTAGTTATTGTTGTTTTGTAGTTTAACATGTTTCCTACTTTGTGGAATTTCATTTAATAATTTTGTCTGACATTTCATATTTTCTGTGACTAAATGTGGTTTTAAATCTGTTGAGGTCTGTTCAGACTGAAAGTAAAGACCCTGATGATGTCATACAAAATCAGAAAATAGAAACCAAACAGCTGATTTATTCATCTGACTTGTAAAATAACATCAATGATTGAATTGTTTTAAATGTTTTGCAATGTGAAACAATAAATACAAAATAAGAAATAAGAAATAAAAACGAGGCCTCGTGCTGATTATTTGACTTGATTTGGTGGATTTATCCTTCCTGCCGTTTCTGTGATTAAACTCCTTGATAAGAGAACGTTTCATCCACTAAAAGTGCTGAAAGACTCAGATTATTATTCTATGTGACAATATTATGGGATGGATCCCTACAGAGAGAGAGCTTTTAGTTAGAGAGTAAGATCTTTTTAGTTTAACCAGACTCCATGTAAATAATCACTACTTTTAGCGTAAAGTGTACGTACACCCAAAAGCCAAAAATAAATCAGATTTATAAAAGCGTCTGCGTGCACATCTGTATGTAATATTCCGTTTATAAATCACATATTACCAACAAGTGTACATATGTGAATAAGCCTCTTATTTCTCCTCTACACACCCATTTTAATTTTAATAATGTGTTGATATTTAAAGGATAACTTGTGTATATTTTCAACCTGGACTCTATCCCCATCTTTACCGGACGCTGATTAGCTGCACTCACTGAACCGGACAGAAGGTAAACATACATAAAAAACAAATGTAAACATATGTACAAAATACGTGTGTGTGTGAGTGAGTGTGTGTGTTTTAATATTGTTTTACATCCATACAGTAAAATCTGAGGCCATGGTTCTCCACAGGAAACCGATGGAGTGCTTTCTTCAGGTGGGGAGTGAGTCCTTACCCCAAGTGAAGGAGTTTAAGTACCTTGGGGTCTTGTTCACGAGTGAGGGGACCATGGAGCGTGAGATTGGTCGGAGAATCTGAGCAGCCGGTGCTGTATTACATTCCGTGTATCGCACCGTTGTGACGAAAAGAGAGCTGAGCCAGAAGGCAAAGCTTTCGATCTACCGGGCAATTTTCGTTCCTACCCTCACCTATGGTCATGAAGGCTGGGTCATGACCGAAAGAACGAGATCCAGGGTACAAGCGGCCGAAATGGGTTTCCTCAGGAGGGTGGCTGGCGTCTCCCTTAGAGATAGGGTGAGAAGCTCAGTCATCCTAGAGGAGCTCGGAGTAGAGCCGCTGCTCCTTCGTCGTGAAACCAGTTGAGGTGGTTCGGGCATCTGGTAAACAGCTTGGCTAGGGCGCCTCCCTAGGGAGGTGTTCCAGGCACGTCCAGCTGGGAGGAGGCCTCGGGGAAGACCCAGGACTAGGTGGAGAGATTATATCTCCAACCTGGCCTGGGAACGCCTCGAGATCCCCCAGTCGGAGCTGGTTGATGTGGCTCGGGAAAGGGAAGTTTGGGGTCCCTTACTGGAGCTGCTGCCCCCGCAACCCAATACCGGATAAGCGGATGAAGATGGATGGATGGATGGATGGATCCATACAGTTATAATACCAACGGCTGTTAGCATTGTTAGCAGTTAGTATAGCACAAGCTAAAGTCAGTGTGGAGGGTGACCAAATTTGTCAAATTCTTCCTCATTAGTTTAACACTAGAACCCCAACACTTTTAAAGAGTACCATTTCCTTTAAATCAGACCCCCGACAGCGAATGTATCCTTTTGTCATCATTGATGGGTCATAAACACTTCATCTGCCTCTATCTCAATAACAATTCTTTTCATTTTTTCAAACAGTAACTAAACCCCTAACCAACATTTTTTTACCTGAAAACCAATGTATGTGAGTGTCAAGTAATGTTATTGTTGGATTCAGGTCCAAATTTTGACCAATGCAAAGGTGCATAACAGATGCTTTCTACTTACCTGGGGCCTGTTGCACGAAACCAGGATAAGGGATTAAGCCGATATTCAAGTTATCCTGGATGAATTTAGCTTTGAATGGACTGTACATACATCGCATAGATTGCATATATATATATATATATATATATATATATATATGCAATCTACACACTGCAATATACAATCAACACTTCTTGGAGTTTATCCAGTCTAATACTTTCTTAAAAATGCATATCTTTTGCTATGGTTAGGCCTCATATCCAAACTACTCTGGCAGATGTAGTAGTGGCGATGTAGCCTTGGTAAATAATTAGCAGCTGGTAGCTAAATCTCCCCCATCGGGGAATCAAACCCCCGTCATCCGGGTGACAGGCGGAGTTGGTCATCCAAAGTTTCTGGAGTATAGTGGTTTTTGCTTTGGAACAAGTTGCACTATTTGAAATATGCCTTTGAGATACAAGAACTTCTTCACTTGGGACAGCAACTGACTCCCAACCTGATGGGAGCAATCCTGCGCTTTCAGACTAGGAGGGGCTGACTTTGATCCCGACTGCTTGACACTGGATTTTGATCTGCCCCATTGGGCGCTATAGATTACTGCCTGATGAAGCCAACAGAACCACATCATCTGCAAAGAGCATAAAAGGAATTCTAACGTGCCCAGACTTGACACTCTCCCACCAGGAGTTGTGCTCTTTCCATTGCTTGACAATACTCACATTTAGGGTCAGGAGTTCTCCTCCCATGCTGAACACCGCCTGTAACTCATTACCTTTTCCCACAGTTGGACAGCGTACCTTTACAATAAGGGCTACGCACCAACCACAATAAAAAATATGTTGAACAATGTCATCCAGTTCAAACATGTTGAGAGCTTGTTTGTGAAGGAGAGTAAGAATATTGAAAACAATTTCCAGATTTTGCAGTAGCTTAGCACTGGTAACTGGAGGAAGAACTATGAGATCGCTGCAGCCTGGTCCCGCAGCCATTTTGGCAGGAAGCTCTCACAGGAGCTGCTGGACAATGTGTATGCCAGAATAGTTGCTAACACACAACACAGCTCACACCCACCTTAGCAGGACGACCACCGGTCCCAAACTACGCCAGCTGCAGGTGTAGCAGCAGCCTCTAGGGCCCCTCAGGGGAGGGGGGGAGACGGACCCTCCACAATCTCTCGCCCCCCCCTCCTCCTCCCCCTCCATCTACAGCTCCAGTCGCCCATCCTGCACAGAGGAGACACCTGAGTGCACCTATGACGGAGATGATGCAGCAGTACCCTCCCAACCCTCCACCTCAACCACAGCCGGGAGTCCCACTGAGAATCACCCAGTGGGAAGCACTAAGAGCAGACTCTGCACGGAGGACAGCAGAGGCCTAGACAACCTCCGGTGGAACGGTGTACATTACACAATAGCCACCCCACCACAGAGGCAGCACAGGAGGAGCAGCAGCAGCCTGAATTGGGTGTAGAGCTGATCCCCCCTAACCAAAGACCCCATCACTCCGGAGCCTCCAGTCTCCCACCCACCCTCTCCTCCCTCCCCCTTCCCCCCCCTCCTCCCCCTTCCCCTCCTCCCACAAACCTTTCCCCTTCTTCCCCAATCCCCTCCTCTTTCTCCCCCACCTCTTCTCCCCTTCTTCCCAACACACCTCCAGCTCTCTCACCGGTGATCCAGGTCCAGGATAGGACACCACTCCAGCAGAGGCTTCCCAACCTGAAACAGACAGACATAGATGAGATCAGCACCGCTGCGCTGAGCTTGATGCTGCGGTCAGAAATGGCCTCCCTATCCAGGGCCCAGGTACAGAGCACTCTCTCTTTTGCCCCTCCCACAATAGCACCTGTCTCAGTGACTCAGTGAGAACAGGCCCTTCAGGCATGAACAGACCGACCTGAAAAAGTCCGACCATCTCTACATACGTATTCACGTCCCATTCTTGTGAATGTGATAACACAGGACCCCCTGGAGGGAATTTCTTCAAATTTTGCAAAAAACATTCACATGAACTTGCAAATAAATTGATTTTGGAGATCAAAGGTCAAGGTTGTGGTTTCATTAAAGCTCCAGAACTGTATGTATTTCTTTTGAACTGGTGAGTTTGGGTCATGTGAAGCCCCAGTGGCCTAATGGATAAGGCACTGGCCTCCTAAGCCAGGGATTGTGGGTTCAAGTCCCATCTGGGGTAAATGTCAAATTGGAAAGTGTGCTGGGCCCATAACCCAGAGGTCAAGGATTGAAACCATCCTCTGCAATCTGTGTTTTGCTGCTGACACAATGGTACAACTTTAAAGGGGTGAGGCATCAAGAGATTATGACCCTCAACCTGATTTCCACGGTGAGATGAATATGAAAAAACTGCTGGAAAAGTTGTTGACAGTGTCATAATTGTTAATTGTGGGTTGGAGTCCCATCTGGGGTGAATTGCAGCAGAGTGGAGCATTGAAAGCGTGCTGGGCCCATAACCAAGAGGTCAATGGAATTGAAACCATCCTCTGCTTACTGTCTTTGGCTGCTGAAACAATGTTTGATTTCCACGGTGAGATGAATATGAAAAACTGGTGGAAAAGTTGTTGACAGTGCCATAAAACAGTAATGTTCTTCAGGCAAATCATGTTCTGAGTTTACTGTCCTTTTTGACAAATCCACATCCACTACCCTGTCAGGATAGTGGTTTTGATCATATCCATCCGTTGCATGGACGGGACTTCAATACCCCGGTTCCACCGCCTGATCGCTGTCTTGTCTTTGTCGTTTGATGACTATTTGGGCTCACAACTAAACACACCCGAAGCATCTCAGCCAAAATCTGTTTGCAGGAGAGCGCCTTGTTTTTTTTGGCTTGGGAAAGGCTTTAGCTTATGACAAGGTAAACAAATTGCACCATAGTGCTACTCATTAGTGTGCTCACTTCAGTTCTGTATTGGAGCACATCCTTAGAGCTAATGGCCCTTATTTATCAACGTAGAAACCAGCACAGATATGAGTGCAGAAATCCTCTTACGACAGGCTTCACGTGAGATTCATGAAACGTTCGTATCACATCAATCAGAGCGTAAGAATGATCGTACATTGATAAATGCAGCGGCTGGAAACGATCATAATTAAAATATCACGCCCCAATATATTTTTGATACTATTTTTCACATGGCCAGACGTAATCTAATAAACTGCACTTTTCAGAGGTGGAGATTGAAATTGTTATTATTTAATCTGCTATAGATAGAGGGTATTGTTAAGTTTTGTCAAAACTAACATAGGGTTCAGTCAGATCTCTGAGGGTCTAATTGAGAATTAAGAAAAGGTTTACTGCAACAGCATGATGAGGATGATAAGACAAAGACAGAGACAAACAAACATAATAACACTGCAGCTGACAGCGGACTGGATCCATGCTTCCCCATGATGGAGTCACGTGAAACCAGCCTTGAAAATTCCTAAATCACACAGTTTTATCCCCTGCACCTTGGGGCGGTTCCTTTTTACCTGGCCCAGTCAAATCTTTTCTCATTGGTCCGCCGTCGTCATGACAGCATGCCGAGGGCATCTTCGCAGTCAATGAGAATAAACATGCCGCTAAACTCTGCCCCTTTGGGGGTCGCTTTTTTGGTTGCAAAGCAAAAGGTTCTGTTGTTTAAATGTGAAACTCTAACATCAACAGTTTAATTAGCATTGTATTGTCTTAGCCCAGACTAAGACCCCAGGGGACAGGAGACAGAAGGCCACCTTTTTGTTGCGTAGCAGGAAGCTCTTTGCATATGTTAAATGCCAGACTTGACCAGATCAATTCTTTACAGTCAGAGAAATAGAGGGGAAGGTGGGGAACAAATGTCCATCTTGACTTCTTCATAGACAAAATGCATATTAATCCCATCATGGCTGCATCACACATAGTTTATACCTTTTTATAACTCAACAGAATAGAAAGAAGGAGAAAGGGAAGAAAAGAAAGACAAACCATGTAAATGTGTGTAGGTAGGTATGCATCTGTGTCTATGATGTGTAAATAAGTGAAGCAGAAGATTTTGTATTTACTAAAAGATAAAAGTAGAGAAAGAGGGTAGGACCTGATAAGTTGTTTATGAACTTCTTCCTACTCCTTTTTTTGAACATGGGAATTTTTTTGTTTGAATGACTCAATTTTGGAAGATTGTGCTGAGAAGTAGATGGCCTTATTTTGCCAGTCATGACAGTACCTCCCCTCCGACGAATGCCACCGGGCGGACAGCCAGGAGCACCAGGATGGAGCCTATAGAAGTCCTGGAGTAGGTCCGCGTCTAGGATCTGACGCCGTGGTATCCAGCACCTCTCCTTAGGATCGTCACCCTCCCAGTCCACGAGGTACTGGAAGCCCCGCCCATGACGTCTAGAGTCCCTGATGAACTGTGTAGACCATGAAATGGGAAAATTTTGTATTTTTCTTCTCTAAGAAATTTCTTAATTTCGCAAGACCTTGTCACACTGTTACTGCATTAACTCTGTGAAAACTGTCTTCCCACTTGGTTATTCTCTGCAGGGGAACCAAATCTCAAATCTCACCGAATTCTAAACCTTGACTCAGTGCACAGCTGTCTTTATTTTGTTTTTTTATTCCAAAACAATTCCTCTCCTGCTGTAAAGAAACTTTGACAACCTTCTCTATTCTGTCAGGGCTTAACTCTGTCTAACTCCCACCTCTTTTTTTGTCTCTTGTTATGTCTCGGCGCCAGCCTTGGCCAGAAGTATTATGCTTTTGGGTCGTCCGTCCATCTCTACATACGTACGCACATCCCATTCTTGTGAACGTGATAACACAGGAGGGAGGAAGGAATTTCTTCAAATTTTGCAAAACCTTTCACTTGAACTCGCAGATCAATTGATGAGATTTTGGAGGTCAAAGGTTTAAGGTGACTGTATCCTCATGTCTGTCCATCTGATTCTTGTGAATGCAATATCTCTGAACGCCTAGAGGGAATCACTTTAAATATGGCATACACAACCACTTAGTCATGGCTGAAATGATTTAGATTTTGCATTTTCAGAAGAGCACCTTGTTTTCTTTTAGCTAATACTTGATTTGCTTTTGATAAAAAATAAAGAAGCCTTAATGGTTAATTCTTTACAGTATTAATGTCAAGGGTAGTTGTAACTTAAACATTTCTACATATTTTTATTTTGCAGCACAACTGGAAGCCAACGAAGTAGAAGCTGAGGCAGCTATTCAAAAACTTGAAGATGTTCAATTGCCCCTGAACGGACCCAAACAGCTAAAAACCAGCCTGACGCTGGGCGACCAGCCCGCCAACCAGACGTCCGGCAACCAGATGCTGGGCGACCAGCCCGCCAACCAGACGTCCACCAACCAGACGCTGGGTGACCAGCCCAACCAGACGTCCGCCAACCAGGCCAACAGCCCGGCCAACAGACGTCCACCAACCAGGCGCTGGGCGACCAGCCGGCCAGCCAGACGTCGGCCAGCCAGACGTCGCCAACCAGACGCTGGGCGACCAGCCGGCCAACCAGACGTCCGCCAACCAGACGCTGGGCGACCAGCCGGCCAACCTGACGTCCGTTCCCTTGTCAACCTGATGCTGCTTTGACATGTTTCTGAATGTACCTACTTATGTCTGTGCTGATATTAAACTAAACTGATTTTACCGTACTTCTCTAATTAAATTCTAAGCTATGAATGATTTCATCTGCCAGAAAGCACAATGGTTTCCCTTTGCCATTACTTGATGCATTCCTCCAAACTAAAACAATTGCACGAAAAGGGATCACTTTGGAATCAACACTGTTGCTGTTAAGATTAACTACAACAGTCAGCATGGCAAGTACCCACTAGTAGGCTTGAGTATCAGTATAAAATTTGTTTTCCTTTTGTCTTGGGGTCAAATTTGACTTATGTTAAGTTTCTTTATCAGAAATGAGTTTCTATTAACCAAAAATAACATGGGTGGTAATCAATGATCTTCGCAAGTAAAACTACCGATTTAATTGAATTTTAGGGTTTTAAATACATAGTGTTTGGTTTTCTAGGTCAATTTTTACCTGGTGGTCCAATGGAGCACTATGGTGCTTTACAGCAGATGAGCACATGTAAAGACCCACTAAAACACCCGCACACATACACGGCCCCCCACAAACGCACAATCATACAAACCGCAGCTGCAAACTACCTTGTGTAATGGTAACATTGTGCTTTCCAGCACATGGAAATGCACACTGCACCAGAGACATGTAAAAGATCACATTGTGCTCTCCAACATCAACAGGCCCACACACCGGGGGTAATGGGTCATTATTGTACTTTTCAGCAGACTGACACATCAGTCCCTCCAGAGCTTTGTGGTCTTTTTTTTTGAGAGTATTGCAGCCCAAAATGCCTAATTTTTGCGGGAGCTTTTGTAAAAAGCTTTTTTTGTCTTGCGATAAAAGTTGTCTTTTGTATGTTGCAATATCTTTTTTTATGTTTAAAAATTAAAAGGAAACTTTTCAGTAAAAGAAAAATTACTCCGAGGCTATGTTTTTGTAGTAACCTTACCAAAAAGGCTCAGGATGCTGCAAATGTTGGTATAAAATGAAAATGGCTGGAGGATTTAAGACAATTTATTGAATTAATCAAACTTGAACATATGTGTGTGTGGCTTGTTGATCTTTACATTGTTAATTCCTCACCTTACCTGGGACACATTCCTATGGTTTGATAAAGTATTTGTTAGACTTTAACTTATCATTGCACTTACAATAATGAGCGTAGCTCTTCCGACATTAGTCCTTTATTAAATCAGAGCTTTAGTTACATATGTACAGGCAAAAAAGTGTAAGATTAACTCAAGAAGTGTCTAAGGATGAGCGAGTACAACATTATCGGTATTTGTTAACCATATGAATTATCTGTATCTGGACTGGGTGGGGCCAAACCCGGAAGTGGGCTGGGTTATCTCGAAATGGGCGGGGCTTTAACCAGTATGTTATTTTAAGCATGCAGTTGATATGGGTTGATCAGAAATTGTTATATTTATTGCCGATTAGAAAACTATTTACATCATTGAGCTTCAGGTCAATGGTGTTGTCATAGAGTTGTGCTCTTTCCATCGCTTGACAATATTCCCATGTAGGATCAAGAGTTCTTCTCCCATGCTGAACACAGCCTGAGCCAAGGGCCACTTTCCCCTCATGAGTAGTCCAACGCGTTTTCCCGGACTTCCTCAAGGCCTTGTAGCATTGGTTAGCAGCTGGTAGAAAAGCGTCCCAGTCGGGGAATTGAACCCCGATTTTCCGCGTGACAGGCGGAGATACTGTCCATTATATTAACGAGGAATGCCCACCAGCAGCTGCCGTCTTGGCTCTTTAAGTATCCGGTGATCCCCAGCTACAGCCAATCATGGGTTGGGCATATCTGCTTCCTCCAGTTATCTCCCCACTATTGCACAGCTCATTATGCATGTTAAAACAATATGAACACAGGACTCATGCACACACACAGCAAATCACAGAAACAAATATGACAGCAGTCGTAACACACAGAGAAGTATATATATTCCAGAGGGTGAGGAGGATGTAGAAGAGGGTGAGGAGGAAGAAAACATAAATGGGACCCATGAAGTTTGATGTTTTACAATTTCTTGCCCATGTTGCCTGGATCTTGTTTTGTTTTCAAAGTATGCATGCTTTCTTGGCGATATCAGCATTTTTCTTGGTGAGGTTGTTTGTTGATGTAAACTTGGGTGCCTGCTGGTAGCTGGCTGCTCCTGGGCAGTAAATAGTAGGGGCGAAGCCTCAAAACCGAGAACATATTGGGGCGTGATATTTAAATTACGATCGTTTACAGCTCCAGCATTTATCAATGTACGACCATTCTTACCCAAACAGCTAAAAACCAGCCTGAATCTGGGCACCAAGCCTGCCAACCAGACGTCCGCATATCATGCTGGGCTTCCAGCCCGCCAACCAGACGCTTTACCAATACAGAACTGAAGTGACCAGCCGCCAACCAGACGTCATAAGCACCAACCAGACGCTGGGCGACCAGCCGGCCAGCCAGACGCTCGGCCAACCAGACGCTGGGCGACCAGCCAGCCAACCAGGCCCGCCAACCAGATTGGGCGAGCCAGCCGGCCAACCTGACGTCCGTTCCCTTGTCAACCTGATGCTGCTTTGACATGTTTCTGAATGTACCTACTTATGTCTGTGCTGATATTAAACTAAACTGATTTTACCGTACTTCTCTAATTAAATTCTAAGCTATGAATGATTTCATCTGCCAGAAAGCATGATGGTTTCCCTTTGCCATTTTCACTTGAAAAAACTAAAACAATTCATGAAAAGGATCACTTTGGAATCAACACTGTTGCTGTTAAGATTAACCCAACAGTCAGCATGGCAAATGGGACCCACTAGTAGGCTTGAGTATCAGTATAAAATTTGTTTTCCTTTTGTCTTGGGGTCAAATTTGAAGCTTATGTTAAGTTTCTTTATCAGAAATGAGTTTCTATTAACCAAAAATAACATGGGTGGTAATCAATGATCTTCGCAAGTAAAACTACCGATTTAATTGAATTTTAGGTTTTAAATACATAGTGTTTGGTTTTACCTAGGTCACTTTTTACCTGGTGGTCCAATGGAGCACTATGGTGCTTTACATGCAGATGAGCACATGAAAAGACCCACTAAAACACCCAAACTTACATACAACAGGCCCCCCACAAACAAGCATTTCTTATCATACAAACCGCAGCTGCAAACACCTTGTAACCTGGTAACATTGTGCTTTCCAGCACATGGAAATGCACACTGCACCAGAACATGTAAAAGATCACATTGTGTCTTCCAACATCAACAGGCCCACACATTTCACTATATAGGGTAATGGGTCATTATTAAACTTTTCAGCAGACTGACACATCAGTCCCTCCAGAGTTGTGGTCTTTTTTTTTGAGAGTGTTGCAGCCCAAAATGCCTAATTTTTTAGTAGCAGCTTTTGTAAAAAAGCTTTTTTGTCTTAAGTTGTCATAAAAGTTGTCTTTTGTATGTTGCAATATCTTTTTTATGTTTAAAAATTAAAAGGAAACTTTTCAGTAAAATAAAAATTACTCGAGGCTATGTTTTTGTAGTAACCTTACCAAAAAGGCTCAGGATGCTGCAAATGTTGGTATAAAATGAAAATGGCTGGAGGATTTAAGACAATTTATTGAATTAATCAAACTTGAACATATGTTCTGTGTGGCTTGTTGATCTTTACATTGTTAATTCCTCACCTTTGGGACACATTCCTATGGTTTGATAAAGTATTTGTTAGACTTTAAATCTTATCATTGCACTTTTACAATAATTGTCATAGCTCTTCCCCAAATTAGTCCTTTATTAAATCAGAGCTTTAGTTATCATATGTACAGGCAAAAAAGTGTAAGATTAACTCAAGAAGTGTCTAAGGATGAGCGAGTACAACATTATCTAATATTTGTTAACCATATGAATTATCTGTATCTGGACTGGGTGGGGCCAAACCCGGAAGTGGGCTGGGTTATCTCGAAATGGGCGGGGCTTTAACCAGTATGTTATTTTAAGCATGCAGTTGATATGGGTTGATCAGAAATTGTTATATTTATTGCCGATTAGAAAACTATTTACATCATTTTCCAAAAGCTTCAGGTCAATGGTGTTGTCATAAGTTGTGCTCTTTCATCAACACATGACAATATTCCCATTTAGGATCAAGAGTTCTTCTCCCATGCTGAACACAGCCTGAGCCAAGGGCCACTTTCCCCTCATGAGTAGTCCAACGGATTTTCCCGGACTTCCTCAAGGCCTTGTAAAATTGGTTAGCAGCTGGTAGAAAAGCTCCCCAGTCGGGGAATTGAACCCCTATTTTCCGCGTGACAGGCGGAGATACTGTCCATTATATTAACGAGGAATGCCCACCAGCAGCTGCCGTCTTGGTCTTTAAGTATCCGGTGATCCCCAGCTACAGCCAATCATGGGTTGGGCATATCTGCTTCCTCAATTATCTCCCCACTATTGCACAGCTCATTATGCATGTTTAAACAAAATGAACGCAGGACTCATATACACACATAGCAAATCACAGAAACAAATATGACAGCAGTCGTAACACACAGAGAAGTATATATATTCCAGAGGGTGAGGAGGATGAGAAGAGGGGCGGAGGAAGAAAACATAAATGGGACCCATGAAGTTTGATGTTTTACAATTTCTTGCCCATGTTGCCTGGATCTTGTTTTGTTTTCAAAGTATGCATGCTTTCTTGGCGATATCAGCATTTTTCTTGGTGAGGTTGTTTGTTGATGTAAACTTGGGTGCCTGCTGGTAGCTGGCTGCTCCTGGGCAGTAAATAGTAGGGCGAAGCCTCAAAACCGAGAACATATTGGGGCGTGATATTTAAATTGCGATGCATTACAGCTCCAGCATTTATCAATGTACTGAGACCATTCTTACGCTCTGATTGGTGTGATACAGCATCCTTTCATGAATCTCACGTGAAGCCTGTCGAAAGAGGATTTCTGCGCCATATCAGGGCTGGCTTCTACGTTAGGTTGATAAATGAGGGCCATTCGTTTAAGGATGTGCTTCAATACATAACTGAAGTGAGCACGCTAATGAGTAGCACTATGGTACAATTTGTTTACCTTGTCATAAGCTAAAGCCTTCTTCCAAGCTACAAAGAAAACAAGGTGCTCTTCTGCAAAAAGCACAGCTGGGAGTGCTTGAGAGCCCTTTGAGGTGCAGGGTGATTTTAGGTTGAGATGCTTTGGGTGTGTTTAGGTGTGAGCCCAAATAGTTGTCGAACGAACAAAGACAAAACAGGATCATGCGGTGGAACCGGGGTATTGAAGTCCAGTCCATGCAACTGATGGATATGATCAAAACCTGTATACAGCCCAACCACATCACTGGAAAGTCAGCATTACTACAGGGTCCTGGACTTGTCAAAATGCACAGTAAACTGCCAGAACATGACTTGCCACTTTTCATGGGCAACTTTTCCAGCAGTTATATCATGGAAATCAGGTTGAGGGTCATAATATCTTGATGCATCATTCAGATATGGGCCCAGCACATCCCCGGATGCCCGCTCTGCTGAAATGGGACCCCAAATGGGATTTGAACCCACAATCCCTGGTTTAGGAGGCCAGTACCTTATCCATTAGGCCACTGGGGCTTTGTGTCATATAAGCTCACCACTTCAGGAGAAATACAGACTGGGTAGAGGTCTGATAGAGGTCATGCCACTTCCGCTAGACATGGGGCTGGTCAATCCCAAGCCGGGGTACGCCCTCAACCTTGCCATCCACTCTCCTTCCCCCATGGACTTGTGGCTTTTAGGCTCATTGCTCATCTAAAGGCAACATGAATATGGACAAAAATATACAATGAGCATCCTTTGGACAATACACTGTGACACTACAGCACAAATGCACACCTACAGTTAACATCAAGTAACATGCAGAATGAAACAACTCAGAAACAGGTTAAAGCTGCTACAACAATAGCTAAATATAGAGTACAAACTTACATTGTTTCTAACTTCTGAACAGGCGACCAGTCATCTGTCGCACAATGAAATTTCTTACGTAACTTGCCCACGCAACTAACGCATGCCGTAATTACACACACTGTAACCTATACAGTCTCCGTAGGCGTTCCACGGTTGCAGTGAGGAATTCACAACATAGATGCCGTGCAAGAAAGTTCAATGCCGACAAAGCTGTCTTCAGGGTTCATACTTGCACCATACACATTTCACTATATAGCAAGCCATTGTATGTATGGGTAGTTTTTAAACTTTTGGACAGAAAGTTGGACAGAGAGTTTTGCTATAATGCGGTCCTCCATTGAGTTGAGAAATTTCTCCATGTCGGCCAACGTTTGGCGTGACTTTTCTAAATATAAATCTCTTTTTGTCTTTTCCATCCTGTTTTCACACTTTTTCAAAGTTTGTCGAAAGGAGTTTTGAAATCTGTTTTTCCCCCCAACTTTTAGCAATATTTGTCATATTTTTTTTAACCAATGTTTAAAATCCGGCTAACAGTAGATCGCCTTCAGTAGAAGAAAAAAACTGGGAGCTGGGGATGCGGAAAATCCTGCTATTTCACATGCTAAGCAAGCACTCTACCATTTGAGCTTTTTTTAATCTCCCATCTTCATACAGCACAACACACGCACACACACTCTCTCTATGGTATAATGCATTAAGCAAGAAATGACGTCCCATGAACCGTCAAGGCAAGTCCCTTTGGACTGTTTTTGGACTTTCTAAAGTGACATCATGGGGGATTAGCTCTTTGGTAGATTTTTTGCTTAGCATTTAGCAAGATTTGCAATGGTTTTTTTCCCAAATGCATCCTCCAGTTACTTTCTTCTTCTACTGAAGATGATCTAGGATGCAGCCTGAGGTGTATAAGCTAAATATTATATATGTCATTATGTTGCTTATATGCTCATATCATTCTCATCATAGACAAAAGTCATTTCCAAAAATGTGTGAACTTACTTCTTAGTAATGAAAGATCCCCATTTATCACCAAACATTTATCCCCAAAGGGAATGTCAAATGGTAGAGCGGTTGCCTGCATTACAATGGAAGGTTGGTGGTTCAATGCCCTAAAGTCCCATGTCAAGGTTTGGGCAAGACACAGATGGCGCCCCCTCTCTGATGCTTGTCAGAACCGGAGTGTGAATGTGTGTGCATGTTTATCTGATGAGCAGATGGCATATATGTCAGCCTCGGCCACAGTGTAAATGTGTCAATGTTTCCTAGACAAAAGTCTATTTAAAAGCGTGTTTGAACTTAGTCGTTCAGACTAGAAAAGCGCTATATGAAAATACAGCATTTTAACATTTACAAAAGGTCAACACATCACAACCTTTCATATTTAATCAATCACTTAATCTCATTACTGTGCAATATTTAACACTCAGGACTTTTGAAAACCCTTTTGTGCTTTATGGTCATGGATTGTGCTCCAATAGAGAGTTCCATCTTGTTTTGGAAAAAAACCTACTGGAGAATGCAGGTATTGATCCTGCTACCTCTCGCATGCTAAGCAAGCACTCTACCATTTGAGCAAATCCCCCGCTGGAACCTAGTGTATACGTTATACTTTATATACATAGCCAGTAGTATTGGCACATTTGGTACTGTTACAATACATATGCTGTGTCCCATAGTTTTACACACATCTAACCCGTACATGGCTTGTTTTACATTTTTTTGCACCTCAATGTATACTGCCCACTTGTGGGGGCACCATAGACCGTTAATATTTATGGTTAGAGCATGTGTGACGTCACCCATTGGTTTGTGGAGATCAGAAATGAGTCGTCGAGTTTGCGTTTATGGGCGCAGCCATCGTGGTTTCGGATGTGACGATTTTAGAGGAGAGGGTGGAAGTGAGAGAGGAGCCACAGACCGGTGGGCGGGATATACAGTCTATGGGCGGGATCTGACTGACGTTAGCTGAGAGCTAACAACGCTGCTCTACCGTTACTTTAGCTAACCACTTTCACTGCCAATGTGGATGCAACTGCTGCTGAATAATTCAAGGTAAGATTTAGCTTCACTAACGCTAGGTTTTAAGTATATCTTTGTCCCATATAGTCTATGGTTATATAACATATAAGAGTCACATTGCAAAGTAAATGTATCTGAAGTTACCATGTAAATTGTCTGTAACGTTAGCTTGCCACTTAGCTAGCTATGGTTAAACATAACATAATAAACGTTAATTTTCTGCAAATCGAAGTTTACTTCTCGTAGTTTAAACGTAGTGTCAGCGAAATGCAAAACGGCGATTGTCAATGCTTATCATTATGTAACGCTATTAGCACATGTATAACCAAGTTTCTTATAACGTTTGGCTAACTGTAATAACCATAATGATCCGATAATGTGCTACTGTTTCCCCTTTTAGTCTATAGTTGGGGCATTTAACCTTGACATGCTGTTAAGAGCTAATGTGAGCAGAAATAAGCTAATTTAACTAAGTTACAGTTACACTAAAGAACAATGGACTGTTGATGATTCATTTGTATTCTCCTAGATAATTAATCAAGTACAGTTACATGCTAGTGTGCATAGATATTTAACTATGAGGGGCTCAAATGGAAATTGATGATTCTTTCATACTTTCATAAATAAGAGTGCTGAGAGCCACGATGGCATGTTCACCCCCCGAATGCCCCATAAGCAATAGTAATAGTTCATTTTCTTTTGCTATATATTGTACAACATTAAACTTTTACTAGACTTTTGTACAACTAAGCCAAGGTAATAATGCATTTTCAAATAGTGTGTAATTAAGAGTGCTGTTCATTTATCCTTTTTCTCTGTAGCTTAAAATATTTGCTGGGCTGGTCTGCGGTGGAAGAGACTTCTCCCTTTCTTTTACCAGTCCCTACAAGGAAGAGCTGTCCCGGACGTCCTCCTTATTCACTGAGACCTGAGAGATGTCAAGGGCGGTAAAATCGTCGCAGGAATGAACGAGAACCTGCAGCACCTCCACCTGCAGTATCCAGGCATGATAGCACAAGTGCTATAAGCTTTATATGTTAAGCTGTATATATATATATATATTTTTATATTGTGATTTGTAATGTCAACCATTTCTACTGTAATTAGCAGTGTGACACTAGAGATTCAACAACCTCTTTATTATGCAGACATGACTTGTGACAGTTAAGTTTTCCTTTACCTTAACCCACAGCAGTGTTTTATGTGTGGAATTTACACTTGCAAAAGGTGAACTACATTATTTAATTCATACATTTTTAAAAATCTTAAGTGTTTGGTGTATGTATTTTTAAGTTGATGCCCATTTCAATGTGAAATAAAAGTCCTTCTAAAGCTACATTTGTTGTTTTTCTGAAGTAACTATAATAGGAACATCCAGCATTGTAGTCATACAAGAAGACTTTGGAAATTTCATAGAATTTGTAATTGATTAAAAGTGTCTTTCTTTTTTGGCTTTAATACACACAAATATAAACGGCTATTGTAAAATCATAAAATCATAACTATGATCACAAATTGCAAAGGAGAATTAAACAACTTATTTAATTGCCGTAACTGTAATGATTAAATCAAATGTATTAGGTACATTTGATTTAATCATTACAGTTACTGACATTTTCAAAGTATGAAAACTAAAAACAGGACATGCAATGTCAATATTTAATTCTAACAGTACATAAATAAATAAAATATAAAAGACCCTTTATGTGAAATTACCAAAAATACTTTCACCTGTGAAAGTGGTGACTGCTAGAGTATTTTCATTATTTTATTCCAGTTTAATATTTATAAAATAGTTTTAATCCACTACTTAATGTTACTACGATCACCTATCAAACTACAGCAGAAACTAAGTCAACCACAATAAACTGAACCTCTAAATACCAAGTGCTAGAAATTGGTCCGTCCTTTCAGCAGAAGAAGCTGAACCAAAAATGATTTTCTGGCATCATTATAATCAACGCAGTCTGTTTTCCACATCCAGATGAAATGGCACCAAATACACCATCCCAAAGGTGTATATACTATCAATTTACACTAACAAGGCACCACATCTGCTGTATGCATCTGTAATGCAAATGATTGAAATGTATATTTAATAGATTCATATAATGTAATACCCCAATGTAACTTTACAATAATGTCTAATTGTTTCATGTGCGCCATTTTATTGCTAACAATCTGACCCACTCCCCCGTCGGAGACCTCCAAGTCAACGCGCCCCCCGCAGCTTTGTCCGTGTGGTGATGGTGATGCTGTGTGGGTGCTGCCGCGGCGGTTTATACATAGACTGTATGCGTTTATACGGTCTGCATAGCATTATTAGTTAGCCCGCTAGCTTGCTTAGCAAGGTGCAATCTAGTAGCTAGCTAACTGATATTAATTGAGATGCTAACGTTGGCTAACGAAAAACTGTGTTAAAACAAAATATCATTTTACTTACCGGAAAAACTGAACTGCCGATTCCTTTGAGTGTCTTGCCGTGCAACCGACCGCTAAACAAGACAATATTATCCGACCAAAGTGTCAAAGTCACTGCGATGAAACGTGGCAACCCCCGTGCCATGGACAAGCTTTGATTGACAGGCCGTGAACTGTCAATCACATCATAGCCACGCCCTAAAACACCCCCTGCTTTATCGCCGATTTTAAAATCAACGAGACCGTAATTTAAAAAATGAACATCATTCTGTGTTGCAGAATACTTAAAACCAGAGGTGGGTAGTAACAAGTTACATTTACTCCGTTACATTTACTTGAGTAAGTTTTTGAAAAATTTTTCCTTCTAGGAGTAGTTTTAAATCACTATACTTTTACTTTTACTTGAGTAGATTAGTGAAGAAGAAACTGTACTCTTACTCCGCTACATCAAGTTACAATGAGCTCGTTACTTTTCTTTTTACCTCTGGTGTTATACGCGTCATTGTTTTTATCCCACAGCGTACGCCTCATTTTAATGTTTTATTTTGACAGAGAGAGAGAGACTTCCGCTAAAGGCTCTACCACGTGACCAAAACAAACGGACATTTCAGCTTTCAAAAACTCAACATCTAACTTGAGAAAACATGTAGCAGTTATTTTTGTTTTTGCTGTGGATAGGCGAATGTTTGTCTTTTACACATGTTTTGAACATTTCCTATATATATATATATATATATATATATATATATATATATATATATATATATATATATATATATAGCCTATATATATCTATAGTATCCATCCAAATTTGATGTTTAAGTCTCTTCACTTAAGCTATTTTGTAATTAATACATTTATTTTAATGTATTCTATTGATTGGATGAACTATAAATTGCCTGAAGATGATTATTTTGTATCTTTGTCTGTCTGGTTGATGCTTGTGTTAAGAAATAAATCAGACGTTACTCAACAGTTACTCACTACTTGAGAAGTTTTTTCATCAAGGACTTTTTTACTCTTACTCAAGTAATTATTTGGATGAGTACTTTTACTTTTACTTGAGTCATATTATTGTGAAGTAACAGTACTTTTACTTGAGTACAATTTTTGGCTACTCTACCCACCTCTGGTCATGATATAGTAGGTTCTCAGTCACCCAGCTTTTTTGTTTGTAAATGGAAAGAATGTTGTTTAAAATTGTAAAACAAATCTGAAAACTTTCAGGGGATGTAGCTCAGTGGTAGAGGGAATGCTTCGCATGTGTGAGGACCCGGGTTCAATCCCCAGCATCTCCGACAAGTGTTAATATCCTGTGTGTATTTGTGTTGCAGGGTGTTTAGTTGTGTTGTAGAGTGTGTGCATGTTTTGTCAAAGGTAAGACTTGTTTAATTTTGCTATTTTACAACGAGTTGCTGTAACAGTCCAGTTGAACATTGTTTTGCATTGCTGCAAGTCCAACTTTACTGGCTGAAAGTGAAAATAAAGATATGTTAGCCTAACTTAACGTTACATTGATTCTGACTAATGTTTAGACTAAACGCGGCGGAATGAATGACTGAAAAAGTACTCGCTTAAATATCACATTTCAAGTGACTTTTCCAAATATAACGTCATAGATAATGGTCAACTGCTTGGAAGGTAGCTATGCTGACAACTATACCACCATCACTGGGCAATGCACTGCTCCCTGCAACACATCTGGTCATTGAAACTGATTTTTGCATTAATTAACATGAATGCAGGGAGATTGCCTTTTAATACTTTTCTCTTTCAGAATAAGAGAATAATAACAACAGTCGTTGGAGATGCCGGGGATTGAACCCAGGACCTCATACATGCAAAGCATGCGCTCTACCACTGAGCTACATTCCCTGAATATTGCATTAATGCCCCGGGTCCCTAACAGGGAGTATACCTCCTTCAATGTTCAGTTAGTTTTCTGATCGGTTGAGATTTCTCTGGGGACCCCTACCCGGGAAGAATGTTGAAGTAAACTATTGGCCACTTGTCTAGCATTCATGTTTCTGGGGAAAGCCTCTGGGTGATGTGTTGCTTAATCACAAATCACTAAGATGTAGCGGTGACCTGCCCTACTCCTCTCTAAGGGACCAACTACATCCATGGCAATGCAAGTGAAAGGTGTGTCTATAATGGGGAGACTGATGAGGGGAGCTTTTAAGCCTCTCTTGGAACAAGCAGATAATTAACACTCTGGACAAGAAGATGTCTTTGCTGTCCAAACTACATGCCATCTTGGACAATGTCTTGCACCCACTTCATGGCTAGCTGCTAAATTACAGGAGCACTTTCACTGACAGACTGTTCTCCCAAAATGCACCACAGAGAGCCACAGGAAGTCATTCCTGCCTGTGGCCATCAAACTTTATAGTATACTCCCCTTCAATGTTCTCTAAGTGTCTGACACACAGACACTTAGAGGGGTTAAAACTGACAATCTTATCTGTTTTTTGCAATAAAACTGGCCTGAAATGTGTGAATACTCAACTGCTACTATTACTATTATTATTATTATTATTAGAATTATTATTATTATTGCTTTTCATCATTGCAACTCACTAATTATGTTAATTATGTAAATACTGTATCATAATATTCCTTTAACTATGTAAATACAATATCCACACTCCTTATTTTTCTTTATTTATATTTCTACTCTTTTTTTACAATACTATATTTTATTATTTGTGTGACTGCTACACAGAGTTTACCTGGGGATCAATAACGTATTTCTGATTCTGATTCTGGCCAATAGAATCTTTGCATGTTTCTCTGCTCTGTCTTCTCTTCCCAGGTGTCC
Organism: Etheostoma perlongum; assembly: GCA_026937815.1. Lineage (NCBI taxonomy): Eukaryota > Metazoa > Chordata > Actinopteri > Perciformes > Percidae > Etheostoma > Etheostoma perlongum. The sequence continues at coordinate 107,800 of JAEKDQ010000791.1, read as the reverse complement.
TGACCATGGAATAGTGTGACCCAAGTGCAACACTTTGGCCCTGAGAGCCTCAGGAACAATAACTCCTCAGTGTCTGCACTCACTGACAGATACAGTTTCTCATTGTTGACAACAAAACCCGGATTGCCTGGTAGCCATGAAGGTCTCCACCAGGTCTAACCTAACCATTATCACATACACTACAGTGGTGGCTCAGGCGAGTAGTAACTTTGCAGCTATAAACAGCCAAAATGATTAATTGTGTTGAACTAGACATATGCATATTAAATAGATATAATTAATCATGTTTAAACACGTCACAAGCTATCTTGAGGGTTACAATTGTTATAATTTAAAATACGGGTCACTTCCTGTCACCCTGGAAGTCTTACCGTCTTATAAACCTGGTGTGCACGGAAAACTTCCTTTTAAAACAGAACGAGAAGACGCCAGTAAGACAAAGCTGATAGGACTAATGTTAAACCTGTGTTAGTGCAGTTAGTGTGTTTGTGCAGTGAGATAACTGTTGTTGTTATTTGGCCTAGCAGGATGTAACAGGGCATCGCAGGACGTGTAGCAGGACCACAGCAACAGCTACAAAGATGATTGTGGAGCCTCCCTGATCCAAGAAAACATGCTGGGGGTAAATAGAACATAAGGACTGTGGGGAATGACTCGCCAGAGCTAGGTTAATAACAATCATATCTGGGACATGGATGCACACAAACGGAAAGATGAAGGGGAGAGGAGCTCAGTGTGTCAAAGGAAGTCCCCCAGCAGTCTAAAACTATTACAGCGTAACTAAGAGAGACAGGGTAAATAGAGAAGCCTGGTCAGGCTAGAACTCTCCCCTTCTGGATCGGGCTGTACTGTACGGCCTTCCTCTAGTTTTATTATATTATTGATTAAATGGTAAATTAATCTGACGACTATGAAGAGAAGCAGAGACAAGAAGGGGTGCCATGTTTGCGGCTATACACACTCCCCCGCCGGTCTAGACAAACGCTGCGACTCCTCGCTCCCTAACTACAAGATTTATCAAAGAGGAGAGTTTTAAGTTTAACTGTGGTGACGGTTTCTGCGTAAACTTGCGTACACAAGGTCACACCTGACGTGAGATTTTTTCGCAGCCTACGCTCACGTTCAAATTGATAAATGCCGAACTTTGCGTAGGAATCAACGTACGCCCGTCCTACGCCTGTTTTAGGTCGTACGCACGTTTCATAAATGAGGGCCAATGTGAGCACAATAAAGATTTCTTTAAGAAAGGTTTGTACTTTATAATTCTAGTTTTTTTTACAGTTCTTCTGGTCACACTTGGCACTATTTCACGTCTTTTGTCTGTAGTTCTCTATTCTGTCATGGCTTAACTCTGTCTCCCCCACCTCTTTTTTTGTCTCTGGCCAGCCATGGCCAGAAGTATTATGCTTTTCGTCCTACCATCTCTACATACGTATTCACTTCCCATTCTTGTGAATGTGATAACACAGGACCCCCTGGAGGGAATTTCTTAACATTTTGCAAAAAACATTCACATGAACTCGCAAATCAATTGATGAGATTTTGGAGGTCAAAGGTTCAGTGTCAAGGGGACCGTGTCCACATGTCTGTCCATCCAATTCTTGTGAATGCAATATCTCTATTATTATTAGCTATTGTATAAATCAAAGTTAAGAAGTAACATCACTCAAAGAAAGCTACTGCGATTGCTCGGAATCCAACACCGGTCAACTGCTTGGAAGGTAGCTATGCTAACAACTATACCACCATCACTGGGCAATGCATCCCTGCAAATTTTGCATCACATCTGGTCATTGAGACTGATTTTTGCATTAATTACGATGAATGCAAGGAGATTGCCTTATAATACTTTTGTCTTTCAGAATAAGAACTTTTGCAGCTCTTTTACAGACTTGACAATAACACTTGTTGGAGATGCCGGGGATTGAACCCGGGGCCTCATACATGCAAAGCATGCACTCTACCACTGAGCTACATCCCCTGAATGTTTTCAGATTTTTTTACTTTTTCAGAGATCATTGAATAAGAAATTACTCCCCAGAGCTAGGTTAGTAACAAGCATTTCTGGGACATAGATGCACACAAAATATTTTTGCTGATAATCTTGCTTTTCCTCTGAGAGAAACTATGAGCAGTGGCTCTTGGATACTTATAAATCACTGGACTATACATTTTTTGTAGACATAGTAGGCTATTGCCATATTTTAACATTTTTCTGCGTGACTGTGGCCTACAAATAGCTCAAGCCTGTCCTACAGTGACTTTAGCTAAAGCTAATTAGTCCAATATAATCAGACAGCTCGATCTGGCAGTGTTGCCATAAAAACACCACATCCCAAACAAACTAGTTAACTATTGCCTTTCCAGTCACTGACTGGTCACATTTACTTGATAGAAAATTGCTAATATCAGGGTTTTACGTGGCTCGTTGGTCTAGTGGTATGATTCTAGCTTTGGGTGCAAGAGGTCCTGGGTTCAACTCCCGGACGAGCCCTGAAGGTAGGAGCTAGGTAGGACCCAAATCTGTACTTTAAAATTTAGTTTATCCTTAAATTAACCCAGATTAGGAGCCAGCAGAGCATCTTGGCAATTTTTCATATCTTGCTTCAACTGCACGCAAGAGAAAAAACTGGGAAAAAATATGAGGAACAAACGAGCAGGATATGACTCTCCTTGTTCATTCGTCTAGGTTTATGATTCTTGCTTAGGGTGCGATAGGTCCCGGATGAGACCACTTTGCATAGAAGTGGAGGCATGGATTGAATAATCTGGTTTATTTATTGAATGTAATGGAAAAGAGAGTGTCATCCGCGAGGCAAATTCATCACAATACTGCTATCACTTCTTAGTGGCAAAATCAAGTCTGTTTTGGTAAAAATATTTAGTATCAAATGTTTCCTGTTGTCAAATGAGATCAGAAAGCTGAATCGGGCAGTGGAGCCATGAAAAGACCCCATGTAAATCTACCTGACCATAGTCTCTGTTATTGCAATTGCTGTGAACTTTCCATTTGTTTTAGGCACTGTTTGATTTTTGAAAGGTTTGCGATAAGGCTCCTGCTGTTAAAATGTAAATCTGATATTGTGTCGTCCTTTTTAATGTATTTTTTGAACTGCTCAACTGTGTAATATTCACACTGGCAGTGAGTACCAATGTAGAAATTATCATCTGGGTCAATGTTGTTTTCAATGTCTTGTGGTTTATGTTCTGTGTAAGTTTCCAAGTTCAGTTGATCATAAGTAACAGAAAGGTTTCTGTTCAAGTTTGTCATCATCATTGTGTTTGATACGTCCAATTCAGTTGGTGTGCAGTTACCTTATGTAGGGCTATGTTACTCTTGATTCATTCCTTCTTCAAACTGGAAACTGGTGTATCCAGTGTCCGCGGCCACCCTGGCATAGTTCCGTTGTTTGGTTCTCAGGCCGCTGATAATCACATTGTATTGCTCAAGGTCAGCAACTTGAGTTTTCAGAAAAGCGATCTTCTCCACGTTTTGCCTCTTTAGCGTTTGTATATTACTCATCAGATCCATGATTTTCTTGGGGTCCACCACTGCAGCTGCTGGGCTGCGACCCAATACCGGATAAGCGGATGAAGAAGGATGTTTATGTACTTGTATAGTAAATTTATTGTATTGTGCTGCAGTTTTTATGGGTGTTAGTTAGGGCAGGTATCATCAATTTAGTTTCCATTTTTATGGATAAAATAAATTTAACATGCCATTAGGTTTAATCTTCAGCAGGTTGAGACACTTCACTTCAGACACTTGCTTTGTTAAACATCAACAGACTGGAAATACACTTAGTGCTGATACAAAGCATCGGATTTAGAAGAGGAAGGTTTCGATCCATCGACCTCTGGGTTATGGGCCCAACACGCTTCCGCTACGCCACTGTGCTCTGCTGTTCATAAGGAGGGGCTGGAAAATCTGGCCTTGACGGAAGGTGGCAACCAAGGTTCCAACAACTTACGGGTTGCAAAGTTAAACATTTGGTAGACCTTGCAACTATCTTTTATGTGAGCTTCCTGATTACTCACACATTGATTATTCACATGTAAGACTTGTGATTGGCTGGCGTTTAAAAAAAGGGCCTTGTGAGTACAGATATACAAATCAGTAAGGAGTCTACCAAGTTCCCTCTTATCATTTTAGTTTGGACACCCAGTGAGGCTTACCACGATGGTTTGGACTGGGTCGACTAGGGTTTTCTGCTGCTCTTGAGCAGACGGCTGTACTCACTCTGGTTTCTCTTCAGACACACAAGTCTTTCGTCTTTTACGAAAGATTTCCATGAAGGGGAACCCCCATGAGTTGAAACTATTTTTGGTCGGCTTTGCTGTTTGGCAGAGCTTTTTGTACTTGTGAAAAGTAAGCAGCTCCTATCGCTTCCTGCAGGTGTTTCTGGCTCTGGAGCTGTGGAGTCTGGATCTGTGGTTGGAGACACCTGCTGCCTCCATGTTCCTGCTCAACACCCTCTGCTTCAATTCTCCATGTCTCTCTCTTGCTCTGTCTGTCTCTTTTCACCCCGCCCACCCTGAGCCATGGTTCTGCTCGCGGTTTTTGCCTCTTAAAAGGAAGTTTTTCCTTGCCTCTGTCGCCTAGTGCTTGCTCTTGGTGTGAATTGTTGGGTTTCCGCAGAAATCCTCTTACGACAGGCTTTACGAGAGATTCATGAAGCGTTCGTATCACTCCAATCAGAGCGTAAGAATGATCGTACATTGATAAATGCAGCGGCTGGAGACGATCCTAATTTAATTAATATCACGCCCCAATATATTCTTGGTTTAGAGGCCTCTACTATTTATGACATGGCCAGACGTAATCCGGCTAAGAAGCGGCACTTTTCAGAGGTGGAGAATGAAACCCTGACATCTCAGGTGCTCTGGTGCAGCCAGCTACCACCAGGCCCAGGAGAGGCCAGCTACCACCAGGCCCAGGGAAATATGCTAAGATGACTCACCGCAAAGAAATTGAAATATTACGGAATAAAAGAAGTAAACTGGGTAAAACATGTAATGCTAACGTTGTATATTGCTTCAAAACCTGTAAATGTAACTGCGGTGGCTGGAAATCAAACCTGGGCAAAATGATTGCACTGCTAAGTAATAAATCATAGTCGAAAAGTAACACACCTGTTGCCTTTCTGCTGCTTTCTGCTCTGTTGATACATTTTTCAATTGGTTAGTAGTAGTTACCGTACACGGGCAAAGTGCAAATCATAGTGCACTGCCTGTGTCTAGTGGTATGATTCTCGCTTTGGGTGCGAGAGGTCCCGGGTTCAACTCCTGGACGAGCCCTGAAGGTAGGAGCTAGGTAGGACCCAAATCTGTACTTTAAAATTTAGTTTATCCTTAAATTAACCCAGATTAGGAGCCAGCAGAGCATCTTGGCAATTTTTCATATCCTGCTTCAACTGCACGCAACAGAAAAAACTGGGAAAAAATATGAGGAACAAACGAGCAGGATATGACTCTCCTTGTTCATTCGTCTAGGTTTATGATTCTTGCTTAGGGTGCGATAGGTCCCGGATGAGACTGGTTAGTAGTCAATTGGTTAGTAGTAGTTACCGGACACGGGCAAAGTGCAAATCATAGTGCACTGCCTGTGTCTGTGGTTCCTCATGGAGGCAGCTTGATTGATTGATATGTTAATATTTTATCAAAATCAGGTTGGGCGAGTAACCTTTCTGGTTAATCTTCACAAATAAAGCAAGTAACCACACAATAGAAAGTACTGCGATGGCTGGGAATCCAACCCAGGTCAACTGCTTGGAAGGTAGCTGTGCTCACCACTATACCACCATCAGTCAACAGCACAATGTTCACTGAAATCTTGTAACACATCTGGGCATTGAGACTCAAAATATGCTCTATCAAGATTTTCAGATTTTTTTAACTTTTTTGTGAGATCACTGAATAAGAGAAGAAACCTGGGTGGATACAATATGTAATGTTAATGTTGTATATGGTTTCAAAACCTGGTGGTGGCTGGAAATCAAACCATGGCAAAATGCTTGCACTGCTATTGTATAAATCAAAGTTAAGAAGTAACATCACTCAAAGAAAGCTACTGCGATGGCTCGGAATCCAACACCGGTCAACTGCTTGGAAGGTAGCTATGCTAACAACTATACCACCATCACTGGGCAAATGCATCCCTGCAAATTTTGCATCACATCTGGTCATTGAGACTGATTTTTGCATTAATTACGATGAATGCAAGGAGATTGCCTTATAATACTTTTGTCTTTCAGAATAAGAACTTTTGCAGCTCTTTTACAGACTTGACAATAACACTTGTTGGAGATGCCGGGGATTGAACCCGGGGCCACATACATGCAAAGCATGCGCTCTACCACTGAGCTACATCCCCTGAACGTTTTCAGATATTTTTTTACTTTTTCAGAGATCATTGAATAAGAAATTACTCCCCAGAGCTAGGTTAGTAACAAGCATTTCTGGGACATAGATGCACACAAAATAGGAAGATAGAAAGATAGGAGAGAGGAGCTCAGTGTGTCAAAGGAAGTCCCCCAGCTGTCTAAAACTATTACAGCATAACTAAGAGAGACAGGGTAAAGAGAGGAGCCTGGTCAGGCTAGAACTCTCCCCAACCGGATCGGGCTGTATGCCAAGTCTCCCTTTAGTTTTTTTATAATCTTGATTATATGATAGATAGATCTGACAACTATGACGAGAAGAAGGTGGGCCGGGTTAGGCGGACACTACAACTGCTCACTCCCTAACAATATTCAATTATATGCCCTAACTATAAGCTTTATCAAAGCATTACCAAGAGAGACAGCGTAAAGAGAGGGGCCTGGTCAGGCTAGAACTCTCCCCAACCGGATCGGGCTGTATGCCATGTCTCCCTTTAGTTTTTTATAATCTTGATTATATGATAGATAGATCTGACAACTATGACGAGAAGCAGGTGGGCCGGGTTAGGCGGACACTACAACTCCTCACTCCCTAACAATATTCAATTATATGCCCGAACTATAAGCTTTATCAAAGCATTACCAAGAGAGACAGCGTAAAGAGAGGGGCCTGGTCAGGCTAGAACTCTCCCCAACCGGATCGGGCTGTATGCCAAGTCTCCCTTTAGTTTTATTATAATCTTGATCTTGTAAGACAAAATAAATCAATATTAGAATCTGATATTAATTCATTTACTAGTACACCTTTCGAAGAGAGAGATCTGATGTTTAAGAGTCCACATTTAATTATCCTATTCTTTTGCACTATTGCACTTGTGGTTTTAATTGTTATGAGGTTTTCATGCACAGCTCCTCTTCTGTTTACCTTTGTTTTAAATAATTGTAATGGTCGGGGGGCAGACACCGTCACTATGGGGTTTTGACTAGGTAACCCCTGGAATGGAGGAGCAGAGAAGTGTGTTAGACTGCGACTCTGCCTCCTGGTCCCAACTCTGGATTGTCAGGGATTAGGTCCACTAATAAACTTGTCAAGATTTCTAGAAATGAGAGCTGCTCCATCCCAAGTGGGATGAATGCCGTCCCTCCGAATCAGACCAGGTCTTCCCCAGAAAGACTGCCAGTGATCCACAAAGCCCACATCATTATCTGGACACCACCTCGATAGCCAGCGGTGAAATGATGACATGCGGCTATACATGTCATCGCTGGTTAGATTTGGCAAGGGTCCAGAGAAAACTACGGTGTCCGACATTGACTTTGCGTATGTACACGGTCCGTGTACTTGGCGGCCAACGGATTTTCGTTTTGAAATGAAAAAACCAAAAACGAAAAACAGCCAGTTTCCCAATTACCATTAGTAAACAGGGAAACAAAAAACGGAGAACAACCCGTTTTTCGTTTTTTGTTTTGATATTAAAAAACGGAAAACGAAAAACAATCTGGTTATCCGATTTTCTTTGATGCGTTTATAGATGGAAATCGGAAAATAAAATACGGGTGTATGCGTCTCATTTCTCAATTTTACAATGGTTTTTTTTCGTGACCCGGAAGCGATCGTCAGTAGTCTGTAAGTGTTAAGCGGTTGTACGCATAGACAGAGTAGACGCCGCATTGGCAGGCTGAGCGCGAGAAATCCAGCCGCCATCTTGGACCGGTCATACTCGTTACTTAGCAGCAGAAGATCCAAGATGCCAGAGCACTGTGCAGCATATTCCTGCTTAGATCGGCGGATTTTTTTTATCTTATCTCTTTCACTCTGAGTTCTGTGAAGCATTTTGTAGGCCTATCTGTGTTTTGAAAATTGCTACATAAGTTAAGTTCCAAAAGCAGCACTAATGTATGCTTGTGTTGTTATTACATTGGGGATGCTCTCTGGTTTAGTTGGGATTTGTTTGTTTGTTGCACGTTACTCTTATAAGATAGATAGATAGATAGAGATATATATAATTATATAGCCTTTTTTCAATAGCAATGTTCTTTTGTTGTAAGAAAACTTGTTTAATTTGTTATGAATCTATTTTGTAATTTTACATATGTTTAAAAATATCGGAATTCATATTGATGTTGCAATATCACATTTTGTCAATGTTGTGCAAGCCTAGTGTGTGTGTCTGTGTGTGTTGGGAGTAGGTCTGCTAAATGTCAAGGTCTGGGAGGCGATTGATGCAGAACAACGTGGTAGTACTGTGTGTGTGTGTGTGTGTGTGTGTGTGTGTGTGTGCTTGCGTGTGTGACAGAGAGAGAGAGAGAGAGAGAGACAAATATAAAAAGCTTCAAGTAGACTCTAATAATATAATCATATTGTTTCTTGTACTTAAATATCTGACTTTACGGTCACTATCTGTTTCTTCTTCCCTATCATATTTATAATGTGTGTGCAAAATACCTATTGTAGCCTACATCATATATGTGATGTAGGGGTATTTATACCTATTATAGCCTACATCATATATGTGATGTAGGGGTATTTATACCTATTATAGCCTACATCATATATGTGATGTAGGTATTTTGCAAATACCTATCATTTACAAATGATAGATACACCGAGGATGTCTGGTCTAGGCCGGGTCTAGGGTGACCAGACGTCCTTGGATTTAGGGGACAGTCCCCGTTTTTGGTTGTCTCTTTATGAGTATATGTTGTACGCAGCATACCCGGTAGTCATTTGGACATCAATGAGACGAATGTAAAAATGTTTTTAGACGAATATGCTAGTTTTATATTTGAAAACCGAAAGAATGGGATGTCTTGTGGGGATATAAGCCTAGCAGCTGCGTTGGGTTCACAGTTTGGAGTCTGTGTGCACGGTTTTACAATCTGTGGGGACGGATTGTCAATTTACATCCATGTGGACAGATTGGTAAACTGCACACACCGTAGTTTATTTATTTTCTCCCCCTGAGCTTCAGGACAATGACCACAGGAGGGAGGTAAACCACCTTTTAACATTATTTAACATTAGAAAACTGATGGGATAGGAAATACACTTTTTCACAGTGATTTTGAGTTGTTCCCCACGACGGGTTGAATCCATTATTTTAATCCTTTCTCTTTTTCCCAGTCTTTGTTATATTTTTTCCCGTATTTTCTCCCACATTTATTCCTCCAAAAACTCTCCTACAGTCCAGTCACCATCAGTCGCTACTCGCGCATTTTCCTAACCAGAAAACACAGATTGCCCTGCTCGGCCTCTGATTAGTAGTACTCGTTTTCATTTGGGTCAGAGCCAATAAGAAGCAGGAAGTGGGCGGAAAAAAACTCTGCTGTCTCTAGTGTGTATGGGGAAAGGGGCGGGGCCGAGGGAGCAAACTCCTACGTTTAAACAACATATAGAAGATATCTGCTTGACAACTTATTATGGAGCTGGGAACAAGCCCAAATAAGCAACTACACTTTAGTAACAAGCCCAAAACAACGCAACCCGCGACTACCAATATGTGTAAGCAACTTTACGTAAAACAAGCCCATAGTTGATTTTAATAAGCGGACTTGGTAACACTGCAAACGGCATGGGCGCCCTCTGCTGACCGTCAAGCTGCAGGAGTGACTTCCGGGTCACAATAAAAAACATTGTAAAATTGAGAAATGAGACGTATACACCCGTATTTTATTTTCCGATTTCCATCTATAAACGCATCAAAGAAAATCGGATAACGAGATTGTTTTTCGTTTTCCGTTTTTTAATATCAAAACAAAAAACGAAAAACGGGTTGTTCTCCGTTTTTTGTTTCCCTGTTTACTAATGGTAATTGGGAAACTGGCTGTTTTTCGTTTTTGTTTTTTTCATTTAAAAACGAAAATCCGTTGGCCGCCAAGTACACGGACCGTACACACCGATTCAACATTGATCTTGGTGACCTCCGTTTGGCGTAAACGGGAGTCATTAACGCCAACGTGAATAACAATCTTACTGTATTTACGTTTATCAGTGCTGTCTAAATGTGGGGAGGACGACGCTCCTACATCACTGTACCTGACTTCTTGGCCGAGAATAACTGGGTAAGGGCATTTATCCAAAGTCCCTACAGTTAATAAGTACTTCTGGCCATTAATCTCCACGAGACCCTCGCTGGTCTGGTGTTCAGACTCATCACCATGAATACTGTGGACCCTCACTTTAACCACAGACTTCAAACAGGACTTTTAGAACGAAAGACAGACCACTGCCTGTGTCAACCAAAGCCTGTACTGTCTTTCCTTTTATCTTCACAGATTAGCTTAGCGAGTCCATCTGCTGATGTCCAGCGAACATCTGTCCCATCACCAGCATTGCTGTTGACTCGCCTCTCACTAGCTGCTGCAGTTGCTTGAACTAATGCTCCACACCTTTCCATCTCCGTTCTTGACGAAGCGCCTCCGCCTCCATCTGGTCCTGCTGACGCCGCTGAGACTCCACCATCGCTCTCACCACTTCCTCCAAGCAATCTGTCCTGTCATCCTTCCCAGGAGAGGGCAGCCTGGATGACACTGTGGATTTAGGCCTGGTCCCCAAAGCAGAATCATCATAAAAAAACAACAACTCCATCACATTGGTCGCCATACAGCTACAGTATGTGATTATGATGACAGAAACTCCAGGTTAATAAGATTTTGACTTATTAGCAAGATATGAATTCAGTTGTGACTCTGTGGGAATTCACAGATCCAGTTTCTATTTTTAATCTTCTCCTTAAAATTTAAATGAGTCTACGTGTATGTGTTCAAATATGTCTTCTGGAAAAAAAAATAAAGGATTAAAATATGAATTACTAAACAGACATTAATGAAGAAGTTCCCCAGCACATTGGCCAGGAGTCATTCTTGATGCCAACACGTTAAACATATACGGGCAATTAACATATACCTGCAGTCTCAGGCTTTGGATGATATAGGTAGCGCATTGCTAACGTGACGGTCAACATGCGGCCTGTCACAGTTACCGACAATTTTGGCAATGAATGAGTATTTCACATTGAACACGTACGATTGGGTGGTCATTTAAAAACAAAAAAAAGCTGTCTCCACAAGGATCCACAGACACAGGCAGTGCACTACAATTTGCACTTTGCCCGTGTCTGGTAACTACTACTAACCAATGGTAGCAGACCAATGACACATCATAGGATACTGGAAGCACCACTGTATTTCTTAGCACACACTTTCAGTCTGTGTTAAAAGATTTGCAGTGAATGTTGTGTTGTCCAGCAGAAAGGCAACTGGTTTGTTATGTTTTGACTATGATTGATATCATAGCAGTGCAATCATTTTTATTTTTATTTTCAGCCACCTGCAGTTGCATTTACAGGTTTTGAAGCCATTTACAACATTAACATTAAATGTTTTACCCAGGTTTCTTCTTTTATTCAGTGATATTTCAATATATTTGTGGGAGTCATCCCAAAAGGATTAATAAAGATAAGTCTAAGTCAATCTCAGAAAAAAAACAAAAAATCTGAAAATCTTCAGGGGATGTAGTTCAGTAGTAAATGTAAATGTGCTGTATTTACATAGCGCTTTTCTAGTCTTAACATCTACTAAAAGTGCTTTTACATAGTACAGGAACCATTCACAACACACACACATTCATACACTGTGGCCGAGGCTGCCGTACAAGGTGCCACCTGCTCATCAGATACACACTCACACACATTCACACTCCAATGGCGCAGCAAGGGGGCAATTCAGTGTTCACTGTCTTGCCCAAGGGATTGGGCCACCAACCTTCCCATTGGCAGGCAACCGCTCTACCACTGAGCCACAGTGCATGCTTTATATGTATGACGACCTGGCATCTCCAGCAGGTATTATGGTAGAGTCTGTAAAAGATATTACCTCCTGTGGTAATCTGACTGGCAGGGTTATAGAACGTAGTGGTAGACTAAGACCTCCTGTCACACAGATTTAGCAGTATGCTCTCTCTTTTATACCTCAAACTATCAGACAGCACAAATAGCCCTTTGCAGTTTTTATTGTACTCTATTTTTGTTTCATAATGTAGTATATTTATTGTTCTGTGTTCATGGTCCAGTTTTTATGGGTGTTACAGCAGGTATGAAGTCGAGTTAATAACATGAATTGAGGGGATGAGGTTGCATACAGATGGAGAGAAGGAGGAGGAGAGAGTTGTTTAGTGCATCATGGGAAGTCCCCCGACAGTCTAGGCCTATTTCAGCACAACTAAGGGATGGTTCAGGACTCACCCGAGCCAGCCCTAACTATAAGCTTTATCAAAGAGGAAAGTCTTAAGCCTACTCTTAAATGTGGAGATGGTGTCTGCCTCCTAAACCCAAACTGGAACCTGGTTCCACACGAGAGGAGCTTGATAGCTGAACACTCTGGCTCCCATTCTACTTTTGGAGACTCTAGGAACCACAAGTAACCCTGCATTCTGGGAGTGCAGTGCTCTGGTGGGGTAATAAGGTACTATGAGCTCTTTAAGATAAAATGGTGCCTGAACATTAAGAGCTTTGTAGATGAGAAGAAGGATTTAAAGATTCTACTCTGGATTTCACAGGAAGTTAATGCAGAGGAGGTAAAACAGGAGAGATGTGATCTCTTTTCCTGGTTCCTGTCAGAACACGTGCTGCAGCATTCTGGATCAGCTCTTTATGGACTTTTTCCAATAAAGAATTTTAGGCCTGGCCACGATTTCACGGCATGGAGATTTTTCCGATGAGGTTATTGAGAGTTTAACTCAGCAGAGTTTGATTGTGTGAAGTCAACATGAACAAAGAAAAATGTTCCCACCCTGTTCCGAACAGGGGACTTTATGCGTGTTAAGCGAACGTGATAACCACTACACTATGGAAACTGACAAGCAGAGCCTTTTTGCATGTTCGTGGGGAAAAGCACCATTCATTTCATGAGGTGTGAGGTGGGTGAGTGTCAAGTCTGGGCACCTTAGAATTCAGTTTATGCTCTTGCAGATGATGTGGTTCTGTTGGCTTCATCAGGCTTCAAGCACCTATGAGATATTACAATATTGTTCATGAAGGCACAGCTGAGATTTTGTATGATGTGATATGTCATTGGTTTGCTACCAATGTTAAGGATGCCTTTCATTGTCGGCAGGATTTGGACCTTTGCGGGGATACCCCAATGGATTTCTAGTCCATCGCCTTAAACACTCGACCACAACAACCCAAAAAGTGGTGCTACCTCCAAGCCATCACATCAGTTGTATTCCAGCTATGTAATATTTGTAAATGGCAGTGGTGGGATTTGAACCCACGCCTCCAGAGAGACTGGAGCCTTAATCCAGCGCCTTAGGCCGCTCGGCCACACTACCTGCAGGTATCAGTGCTCTACATCGTAACAAACAGTATGCTTGTAAATATTATTGGAACAAAACTTTCACACGGAAAAAGCCAATACTTTATTGAAAAATGCCAATACTTTATTTAAAAAATGTATCAAACTTTGTCATGTTTCTCTGGCATGTATCAGCATTACTTCTATTTCAAGTGTGTCTGTTGCTGCAAGTGTCTGAGGTGAAATGTCTCCACCTGCATATACAACATTAACATTACATATTTCACACAGGTTGCTTCTCATATTCAATGATCTCACAAAAAAGTTTTAAAAAATCATGCAATCTTCAGGGGATGTAGCTCAGTGGTAGAGCGCATGCTTCGCATATATGAGGACCCAGGTTCAATCCCTGGCTTCTCTATCAGGTATTATGGTCCCGCTGCAAAAGCTGCAAAAGATCTTACCCTGACAAAGGAAATAAAATGATGCAATAAGGCAACAAAGATTAATTTAATAAGTCTCCAACAACTATGTACACTTCACCTATGTTAAGGGTTAGGGAGTTAAATTTAGTGAGGACTAGATTAGGACTGGATTTAAAGCTGATTCTGGTTTCCAACCTGGTCCCAGGTGTGTCTGTTAAAACACAGACAGAGAAAACATCTCTCTGATGATGCTTCATTACAATCAAGCATCAGTATGAACATGGGTGTGGATAGCTCTGTTATGGCTGTGTGTGGTAAAAAACAAATGAATAACACTGTAAAGGTTCTATACACAATGCATAGGAATCATATATGCTAGTAAATAATAACAATAAACCCACTATTAATTACATTATCGGTAATGAGCAAGGACGTTCAACAATCGCCATTATATCAAATCAACAGCCAGATGTAACCTAGGTAACAGGTGTAACCTAGGAAACAGGTGTAACCTAGGTAACAGGTGAAGAACACAGACAAGCTAACTTTTAAATTTGCCAGAACTACAGACCAATACAACAACAGGCTTAAATGAACTGACAACATCAGTTATATGATTTACAGTTCTCAAAGACACACACACAATCTCAACTAATTATCCTCCGGACAGCTAGTCTCTTTTTCTTTTCTCTCACTTTTGTCTCCGTATGCCATGCGCACCCGCTTGCGTTGTGAGGGGTGTGTCTGCGCTATTCTCTGACACGCACTCACAATCACATCTGATAGACGACCTTTAGTACAAAACTAAAGTAACGAGACAATTTTGTAAAATGTAAGGAGTAGAAAATACAGATATTTGTGTTAAAATGTAAGGAGTAAAAGTAAAAAGTCCCCCAAAAAATAAATAGTAAAAAGTAAAGTAAAAACATCGGAAAAATCTACTTGAGTACAGAAATGAAGTATTTGTACTTTGTTACTTCCCATCTCTGCTGTCGTCTCAGTCGCTGTCCACGGCCAATGAAAATGGACAAGGGTCTAGCTGCTGTTAAGAATCGACAGAAGCGACAGACTTGTGTTATGAAGAGAAACCAGAGTGAGTACCGCTTTCTGCTCGCGGTAAGCCTCAGTTGGTGTGCCGGTTTCCAAATTAAATTGATAAGAGGCAACTTGGTAGACTCCTTGCTGATGTTTATATCTGTACTCACAATGCCCTTTTTTAAAACCCCAGCCAATCACAAGTGTTATATGTGAATAATCAATGTGTGAGATATCAGTAAGCTCACATAAAAGATAGTTGCAAGGTCTACCAAATGTTTAACTTTGCAACCCGTAAGCTGTTGGAACCTTGGTCCTTCCCAAACCTTCCCTCAAAATGTGAATTACAAATTTTCCATCCCCAGAGCATTAACAGCGAAGCAGAGTGGGGAAGCGTGCTGGGCCCATAAACTGAATGAACTTAGTATAGAGCCAACTTCCGTAGAGCAAAGAGAAGAGGCTAAACTTTTGGGTGTGATGATTGACAACAGATTGTGCTGGGACAACCATGTTCAGAAGCTGGTAACTAAAATGGGCAACACCTTGTTAGTTATTAAAAGAAGTGCAAACGTCTTCACACCACAGATAGGTAACAAAGTTCTTCTTTAGTACTGCTACACATCATTATCCAACGAGGCATGCAGTAGGAAGGAGTTTTCTTTTACCTAAAGACACGGCCATGACATATTACTAGACCAATTGGAAAACTGGGTAGGACTTTCTGGCTCAGTACTAAACTGGTTTGAATCCTACCTACAGAATAGGGATTACTTTGTGTCAATAGGTAATTATACATCTGAGCATACAAATATGACGTGCGGAGTTCCCCAAGGGTCTATTCTGGGGCCTCTTCTGTTTAACATCTACATGCTCCCACTGGCCCAGATTATAGAGAACAACAAAATAAGTTACCATAGTTATGCGTCTATACACACAAATTTACATAACCTTATCACCAGTGGACTATAGTCCATTACAAAAACTGACTAAGTGCATCGAACAAATTAACGGCTGGATGTGCCAGAACTTTCTGAAATTAAATGAAGGAAAAACTGAGGTGGTTGTTTTTGGAGCAAAAGAGGAACGATTGAAAGTCTGCGCTCAGCTTCAAACAACAATATTAAAAACAACAGACAAAGCCAGAAATCTTTGTGTAGTCATGGACTCAGACCTGAATTTTAACAGCCACATCAAGACAATTACAAAGTCAGCCTACTATCACCTTAAGAATATATCAAGGGTTAAAGGACTTATGTGTCAACAGGACTTGGAAAAAACTGGTCCATGCCTTCATCTTCAGTAGACTTGACTACTGTAACGGTGTCTTTACAGGTCTCACTAAAAAAATCAATCAGACAGCTGCAGCTGATTCAGAACGCTGCTGCCCGAGTCCTCACTAAGACCAAGAGACTGGATCACATCACTCCAGTTCTGAAGTCTTTACACTGGCTTCCTGTGTCTCAAAGAATTGATTTCAAAGTACTTTTGCTAGTTTATAAATCACTTAATGGTTTAGGTCCAAAATACATTTCTGATCTGCTACTCCACTATGAACCACCCAGACCGCTCAGGTCATCTGGGACAGGTCTACTTTCTGTCCCCAGAGTCAGAACTAAACAGGGTGAAGCAGCTTTCAGTTTCTATGCTCCTCATATCTGGAATAAACTCCCAGAAACCTGCAGATCCGCTGCTACTCTCAGTTCTTTTTAAATCAAGGCTGAAGATCTTTCTTTTTTTGATGCTGCCTTTCTTAAATGACTGCTCATTTCTTTAAATTTCTTATGCTGCACTGTAACTTTTATTCTTGTGTTTTATGTGTCCTAATGTTTTAACTATCTATTTATGTGTTTTATCGGTTTTTAACGCTTATGATTTTTAACTGTTTGTACATGTGTTTTATCTGTTTAACTGATTTTATGTAAAGCACTTTGAATTGCCCTGTTGCTGAAATGTGCTATACAAATAAAGCTGCCTTGCCTTGCCTAAAGTGAAAACTAAACCAATTCAGCGTTCAGTCAGGTACAGAGCTATGTGTGAATGGAACTCTCTCCCAACGACTATCAAACACAACTCTCAGTATGGTTTTAAAGAAATACTTAAGTCATATTTACTTCAAAGGAATTAAATATGTAATTTAAAATTAGCTTGCTATAGGGCAAATCTTATTTATCTTACTTCTTAAAATAGATTTATCTATTCAAAGTAGTGGCTTTTATTTTATTTCTTGTATTAATTGCGTTAATTGTAAGATTTAATTATGATTTGTATTTTCTAATGTATGTCTGTGTGTGTGTAATGAAATGTCATAAAGAGGATTGTCAAAGAAAAGATTGTAGGACCCCAGGAAGAATAGCTTTTAGTTTTTGCTAAAGCTAATGGGGATCCAAATAAAACAAACAAAAATTTTTAGCAATTTTGCATCAAGGAAATGTGATCAGTCAGTAAC
Source organism: Etheostoma perlongum (assembly GCA_026937815.1). Classification (NCBI taxonomy): domain Eukaryota; kingdom Metazoa; phylum Chordata; class Actinopteri; order Perciformes; family Percidae; genus Etheostoma; species Etheostoma perlongum. The sequence goes on along the minus strand of JAEKDQ010000791.1, from coordinate 90,221 downwards.
TAGAATTAGATTAAAAACAAAACATTTTACCAAAATTGGAACTTGAATTTTGGTAAAAAGGAAATGCAGCTTAGATTTGTCACTGACTTAAAAGGCTATGGTCAAGTAGATAGGCATGGGGTCTTTTCATGGCTCCACTGCCCAATTCAGCTTTCTGATCTCATTTGACAACAGGAAACATTTGATACAAAATAATTTTACCAAAACACAGACTTGATTTTGTCAGTAAAAAATGATAGTAATATTGTGATGTATTTGCCACGTCGATGACACTCCTTTCCATCACACTCAATAACTAAACCAGATTATTTAATCCATGCTTTTACTTCTATGCAAAGTGGTCTCATCCGGGACCTATCGGACCCAACGCGAGAATCATACCCCAACGAGCCATAAAAAACACAGAGTTCTAGCAATTTTCCATCAAGGAAATGCAGCTGCAATCAGTCAGTGAATAGAAAGGCAATGGTCAGGTAGGTTGTTTGGCATGTAGTGTTTTTATGGCAACACTGCAAGATTGAGCTTTCTGATTATATTTTACGACAGACTACTTTTGACACAAAACATTTTAAAAACATTCAAACTTGAATTTTTCTATCAAACATGACAGCAGAATTGTAATGACCTTGCACATTTTGTAACTGTAATTAACTCAGATAAGCTTTCTAGCGAGAATCATACCCCTCCATCCAGGACCTATCGCACCCTAAGCGAGAATCATGAACCCAGACCAAAGTCTGTAAAGAAACATGGGTCTAGGTTCATGATTCTCCAAAGAAAATCATGTCCTGCTCGTTTGTTCCTCATATTTTTTCCCAGTTTCTTCTGTTGCGTGCAGTTGAAGCAGGATATGAAAAATTGCCAAAATGCTCTAATACAATTTTGCTTGCTCCTAATCTGGGTTAATTTAACAATAAACTAGATTTGAAACTACAGATGAGGGTTGTGCAGCTCCTGACCTAAGGGCTCATCCAGGAGTTGAACCCAGGACCTCTCACACCCGAAGCGAGAATCATACCAATCGACCAACGAGCCACATAAAAACATCATACTAGCAATTTTGCATCAAGTAAATGTGATCAGTCAGTGACTCGAAAGGCAATTGTTAAGAAATTTGTTGGGTTTATAGTAGTTTTTTATTCACTCCACTGGCCAGATTGAGTAGTTCTTTCCTGATTAATATATATATATATATATTTATATATATATATGTATAGGAGAAATTATGCTTTTTGGGTATCCATCCATGAGAATCATAACTACTTTATTGATCCCTGAAGGAAAACTCTGGAAAACAATACTCCTTCGAGCCGGATTCGGACCAGCGACCTAAGGATTTCAGCTTTATCCCTCTACAGTTCTCCGCTCTACCAACTGAGCTATCGAAGGGAGCTATGGCTATCTATGCACTTTGTGACATATAGGATATACATAGAAGCTCAAAATCCCAATGACATGCCTTTCCTCTGCAAATCTCACATTTTGAAACAGCCGTTGAAAACGGGCGAATCCCATAAAAAGCTAAAAGATGACGTCAACATCTCAGGATCTGTAGCTTTGTCACGCCCATGGATGTATTAGGAGAACGGTCCCGAGATTTACATACACTGACCTGAGAACAGTTCCTAATGTAGCTACATAGTCTAGTGGATGTCCAACTGATTAAGCTGCTCGTGTACTTTGACGGGATTTACAAAGAAGTAAGTTTTGGAATATTTTCCAGGATATTGACAATGAGCCAGGGTTGTAAATGCAGTGTTCCAGGCTGTACAGGGAATGGAGACACTTCTCATAGTCTTCCCAAGGAAGTAACCATTTGACGGGCATGGCTGATGTTTTTCTATAAGGAGTTTCCATGTGAAGTTTGACACTCAATTATTAATTTGTTCGAACCATTTCACCAAAGACAGTTTTCAAAACTTTGGACAATTTAAAGCAGGATTTGCTAAGCTGCTGTTGCTGAAAAAAAAATTCCGACTGTATGGTCATCCCATCCACAAGCTGTAAGTATGATTTTGTCGCTAACGGTAACATTAGCAATGCTAACATATACTGTAGCTAACATAGGTAGAATGAGTGTTGGCAAAGGGGCTAACGTTTCATTTTCCTAACTGTAAGTATACGGTAACAATATTACAAAAGTGATTAAGAGACTTCCATTGTGAGCAGCTCTATGAACTGGCCACTAACTTTTCAGCCAACTGGACATCTTGACTGAAATTGCGAGGGTACAAGTTGTAAAATATTTGTCCGTGTGAAAATTAATAACTTATGTTGCTTACAATGGTAAAAAAAAACTAATACAAAATTATGCTTAGGCTACAAAACTAAAGTGTGAGTATTACAATAGTATAACAACGGATGGCTAATGTTGAGCTATGTGTTGAAAATGCTAGTAAATGCTAAATGACAAAACTTAACAGTCTGAAAGGGTTATTTCCAATCTACTGGCAGGTTGCTCCTCTTTAACAGATCCTTCTTCTGATTCAGGCTCAAACAGATACGGTTCAACACCTAAAGTATCCATATCTATCGGTATGTTTTAGTGCGTGCTGTTGGTCATGTCCAATCAGGACGCAGCTCATTTAAATATTCATGAGGAGACCATATAAGGCAGAAATCTGAAATCTTTTCTAACCACACTGAGGGATTTAAACAAAAACATGGGGGGGTTCTTTAAGTACAAGACCAGATGTGTTGCTATTAAGAGATTGTTAAAAGCTAATCACAATCACATGTAAACTAAATTACTTCATAGATTAAATTAATTATCTAAATATACTATTAATGAAGAAGAAAAATAGAAATTAAAAGGCTTAATTTACAACTTGAAGAGCTCTGTTTGGATTTAACCAGAGGGGCCTTTATAAGATTAATGGCCAAATGGTTAGAAGAGAGCGAGAAGAACGTTTTTCTTTTTTTGCACTAGAGAAAAGAAATGGTCAAAGAAAAGCTTTAACTTCTCTGCGTAGTAACATACCGTATGCAACCTAGCTATCAGAATAACTGCAACGAGAAGGAAACAAAAAGGTGACTAGTTGGGACTTGTCCCCAGCGGTACTTAAAGTCTGAAAACCACAACCCAGCGCAACACATTAATGCTCATCACGATTTTTCTATTCATTGGCCATCAATACACGCACACCACCCAACGTCACCACGCCTTAGGCTCCAGGCAAATGACTGATACAACTTACACACACTACAACACAAATACACACACTCTACAACACAAATACATACCCTGCAACACAAATAAACACTACAACACAAATACACACACTCTACAACACAAATACATACCCTGCAACACAAATAAACACTACAACACAAATACACACACTCTACAACACAAATACATACCCTGCAACACAAATACACACACTCTACAACACAAATACACACACTCTACAACACAAATACATACCCTGCAACACAAATAAACACTACAACACATATACACACACTACAACACAAATACACACACTCTACAACACAAATACGTACCCTGCAACACAAATACACACACTATACAACACAAATACACACACTCTACAACACAAATACATACCCTGCAACACAAATAAACACTACAACACATATACACACTAGAGGATGGATACCCTGACCTGAGCCCTACAACACAAATACACACGGTACCCGACGGGTCGGGCCGGGTTCGACAGATTTTTAGAAAGGATGCTCGGGTTCGGGTCGGGCTCGGTCACATCAGCGCGATAAGGCATTGAACATTTTGAATTTAAAACAGCTTAAAATAAATGTCAAATATTACCCTAACATCCGTCTTCCTGTGTGCAAACAAAATAAAAGACATGCAACACAAATTAAGCCCATGTGGCAAAAACGATGGAAGATGTTAAAAGAAGTTGGCCGCAGGAGATTTTAAAACTATTGAAAACGAAGGAAAGTCAGCTGTGCATTGATGCAATCTGTTGACATTTCCTAATGCCTTCCTACAATTGCTTAATAAAAGTGGGCTTTCCACACAAACAAACGTAACATGTGTCATTAGTATGAGAATCAAATGCGATTTTAACTGTCGGGCTCGGGTCGGGCTCGACATAAATATCTTAATGCCTGTCGGGCTCGGGTCGGGTTTGGTTACTGCTCTGTCGACGAATTCCGGGCTCGACAGAAAAATCCGGCCCGATCCGCACTCTAATACACACACACTCTACAACACAAATACACACACTCTACAACACAAATACATACCCTGCAACACAAATAAACACTACAACACATATACACACACACACCTCTACAACACAAATACACACACACTACAACACAAATACACACACTCTACAACACAAATACATACCCTGCAACACAAATAAACACTACAACACAAATACACACACTCTACAACACAAATACATACCCTGCAACACAAATACACACTACAACACAAATACACACACTCTACAACACAAATACACACACACTCTACAACACAAATACACACACTCTACAACACAAATAGAGTGTTTGTGTGTACGCTATAAAGACATTTGGCCCATAAACTGAACAATCAGTATTATTATTTATACCACATTATTATTTTTATTATATTATTATAGTTTAATTTATATCATATCATATTATTATTTGATTATTATTTATGTTATTATAGCATTATTATTCATATCATATTAAATTATTATATAATTATGATTTATGATATGACAGTATTATTTTCCATATCATATAAAATTATTAAAGGTATCAACATATTACTACTAATGCAGATGGTCACAAAAGGTGAGGCTGTACTTGCAATTCAGTATCTTCAAATATCACGTCTTAGTCATTAGCTTCAGAGCGAAACACTCCATGTCAGAAGTGGGATTTGAACCCACGCCTCCAGTGGAGACTGCAAATATATGGGTGTAACACACACTACAACACAAATACACACACTCTACAACACAAATACATACCCTGCAACACAAATAAACACTACAACACAAATACACACACTCTACAACACAAATACGTACCCTGCAACACAAATACACACACTATACAACACAAATACACACACTCTACAACACAAATACATACCCTGCAACACAAATACACCTTAGGTGACCTAAGTTCTTTTTCCAAATATTTCATTTCAGTCATTAGCTTCAGAGGGAAACACTTGGTGTCAGAAGTGGGATTCGAACCCACGCCTCTAGTGGAGACTGCGACCTGAACGCAGCGCCTTGGACCGCTCGGCCATCCTGACTGAATAACCCAATGTTTAGTATGATCTCTCACAGAAATAATAATATGGTAACTCAACTATGTCATGATATAGTAGGTTCTCAGTCATCCAGGTCATAGTTATCAAAGGAAGGTTTCCCAATTTCCAGTCCAAATATATGGGTGTTTATGGGGACATGGAAGAAAGTCACCAGTGTGGCAATGTGCTTGACAATGGCAATACATTGCGCGGGATGTGAAGGCATCTTACCGACTCTGTGACCCAATGTGCAATGCAGGCTAAATACAATATGTGGTGGGAATCAAGATCCACCAAGGTTTCTGTCCAAGATGTCCACCTGTGTCCAGAAATGTCCCTACCAGATGGGAAATAGACTGAGATTTGGGTCAACATTGTGGAAATATCTTCAATATGTTCAACTGAGTCCAAATCTGGAGCTCCTTTAAGTTAACATGAATGTACAGCTGACTGCTCAACATGCCCCCACCAACATACTGTTTTCAGTCCAACGCCCAAGAATATTTTACCCGTTAGCCTACTTTAAACTACATGTGGACAGTGTAGAGGTGGATGTTTTCATTTTAACAGTTCTCTGGCTTAAAACCAGGTTCCACTGAGACTTGAACTCAGATAACTGGATTCAAAGTCCAGAGTGCTAACCATTACACCATGGAACCACTGTTCGAAAAGACAACATGGGTTTGCAAGGTACCTTCTTTCATAATATCAACACTTATTCACACAACAATCAGAAAGAAGATTTGATGAAAAAATGCAGCATTTACTGGCTCACTTAAGTCATTTAGTAAACTAAGCGTTGACACAGGATGTGGAAAAAGGCAAGTCAAGAAAAGGTTTTAAAGGACTTGCCACAAACAATGAATACAGCAGTAGATAGGTCTACTGTGTACACATGGAAAGGTTACGTGGGTTGATAATGCAGATGGTCACAAAAGGTGCGGCTGTACTTGCAATTCAGTATCTTGCCCAAATTCATGTCCACTAAAATGTAAAGAATTACTAAGTTCTTTTTACCAACTTTTTTTTTTTTTACCACTTCTGACTACATGTCAGAAGTGGGATTCAAACCTGCGACCTGAACGCAGCGCCTTGGACCGCTCGGCCACCCTGACAGATAGACCCAATGTTTATTATAATCTCACACAGAAATAATAATATGGTAACTCATCTATGTCATGATATAGTAGGTTCTCAGTCACCCAGCGTGTATGTTTGTAAATGGAAAGAATGTATTGTTTAATATTGGCAGCCAGCTCAAAAAAGCTTGGCTTCTTTTTCAAAAACTTTGATTTATGTAAATAAAATTTGGTTAAAATAATAATTAGATTTATCATGGTGTAATACTCTGAATAAAGCTCTCTATCATGTTGAGTGAATCCAAACAATACAATTTCCCAATGTAATGTAAATTGAGGGTAAATATGAAGAGCAGTAAAATGTGATAATCTGCTCCATAGTTTCTTGGTATATTGGCAAGACCAAAATAAATATACCAGTGTTTCATTTAGTTCTCCACAAAAAGTACAACTGATAATAATGTCTTTTTCATTTTCTGCAGATAATGGTTAGTTGGGTAGAATCTGTGGAGCATTTTGAAAGATATCTCCTTAACTTTGTTGTTTAAGAAAAACTTGTGCGGCAGTAGCCAAACCTTTTCCCAACTAATCTCTTTAACATACGAAGACCAGCACGATAAAGCAGCAGGTGTACTTCTAACGTCTTGTTGAAAAAAGTTGACGAGTTGCCTTATTCTTGCTTTGCCGAAGGGAAACTCTGTAGGAGAGAGGAGTAGGGCAGGTCACCGCTACATCTTAGTGATTTGTGATTAAACACGTCACCCAGAGGCTTTCCCCAGAAACATGAAGGCTAGACAAGTGGCCAATAGTTTACTTCAACATTCTTCCCGGGTAGGGGTCCCCACAGAAATCTTAACCGATCAGAAAACTAACTGAACATTGAAGGAGGTATACTCCCCTGTTAGGGACCCGGGCATTAAAACAACACCCTTCCTTTCTTCTCTTATTCAGTGATCTCACAAAAAAGTCTAAAAAATCTGAAAGTCTTAAAGGGCTGTAGCTCAGTGATAGAGCACATTTTGAGTCTCAATGCCCAGATGTGTTACAAGACTTCAGTGAACATTGTGCTGTCCAGTGATGGTGGTATCGTGGTGAGCATAGCTGCCTTCCAAGCAGTTTACCTGGGTTTGATTCCCAGCCATCGCAATACTTTCAATTGTGTGGTTACTTGCTTTATTTTGAAGATTAGCCACAAAGGTTACTCACCCCAACCTGACTTGATAAAATTTGACTATTCACATGTAACACCTGTGATTGGCTGGTTTTTTTTAAAAAGGGCATTGTGAGTACAGATATAAACATCAGCAAGGAGTCTACCAAGTTACCTAATTATCATTTAAGTTTGGACACCCAGTGAGGCTTACCGCGATGGTTTGGACTGGGTCGACTAGGGTTTTCTGCTCTCGAGCAGAAGGCGGTGCTCACTCTGCTTTCTCTTCATAATGCACAAGTCTTTCGCCTTTTACTAAAGACTTCCTTGGAGGGTAACGCCGATGAGTTGAAACTCATATTTTTTACTATTTTTGGTGGGCTTTACTGTTTGGCCTAGCCTTTTGTACTTGTATGAAAAACAAATATGCTGTCCTTAACTAGACCTGGGCCTTGGACATCAACTGAGACGACAGGACTCCCTCTGACTGTGACTCGGACCGATCAAAGAATAATTGGGGTAAATTTGATCAGGAGGGGTGTGGGAAAACAAATTGGCCAGACACGTTAGGGAAAGTTAATTAGAGACTAGTGTACTGGCGACTTAGAGGACTAACACTAGAAGGAAAGGTTTTAATCATCACGGCAGTGATTTTACTCATCAGCTCTGTTTTTATCCCACCCAGAAAAGTGATTTGAGATCTTTTATTTCCTGTGAAGGTCCAGGTGGGAACAAGTGCAAAGAAGAGTGATGAAGAAGCCAAAGGAGAAAGGAGGGACCTGTTATTGTTTTTAGGGAGCAGATTTACAGCTATACACATAACAGCAGCCACGGCCCCATCCAGAAATCCTAAGACTGCAGCTATGACACGGTTCTGGATGGGATCATACCTCAGAAGATTGAAGACCTTACCCTCTGATCTTAAAGTACCTGGATCTTTTATCATGCCACCAACCTATGCTTTTATCCAGACCTTTTTAAAATTCTCATTTCAGTTGTGGAGCGGGAACCAGTGAGTCTAGTGCGTGGGCTGGCTTTTCTGCATCATTTTTAGACAGGATATTCCTGAATTCCTGAATATTATGACTATGGAAACTTTGGTAGGCCTGGCCACGAAATGCACCATTCATATTTTACTGTAAATGTTTAAATGCTGTTAAACATGTTCATTTTTGACACATAGAGATTTTAAACTGGGTTTTAAGGAGGTCAGAGAGGGTTTCACCTTTTAGGCATGAGCGCCAGTCACTCTTTATCTGCTTCATAACACTTCATAACACAGTCAGCTGTAGTTGCAGTGTGAGACAGACAATATGCATTATGCACTTGCAAACAATTATACATTTTCAAATGCAACTTTAGTTATTAAAATATGTCATCAAATTTAGATTGTGTCATTAACAAATGACATTAACTCCCAATTCTCATAAACAAAATAAAACTGTCTCACAATATTAGACATTTCTATAGAGCTTTGGAACTTTTCAAACACTTGTTTAAAATGTTTTCTTATTTCTATCTTCAAGCCTTTCTTCCTGTCCACACTGAAATACATTTTTGTGTAAAGGAAGCCACTGTTAGCGCCTACAACACTTTTTTTCTTCTTTTTGAAACAATCAAACATAAAGTTTTATCTGTGTCTATGGAAGCACTCTGAATTGTGTTAAATACACTGTTTCTGAAACATGTAAATAGTAATGTTAATTTACTAACTCACACATCCATGTGAAGTCGGTGAAAGGCCAGCCCTTTTTCCCAATGGCGTGGGCATTTCAAAAAGTAGTTGCATCTTCTCTAACTCAGACGTCTTCATTAAAGTGAGGTTTCTCCCAGCAAGGCTCTCTTCAATACGACCTGTTTTGGCCGTTTTAATCCTTAGGCTCTCCTGATGACACTTTCATGGTCCTTTACTGCCTCGACTTCAAAATTATTAGTGCCTACCACAAAATTGTTCATTTTGTTTTTTTTCTTTTGCGTACATGCGTCAATCCTGACAAAACATGACAACATTTTTGTGATCAAACACATTTGGCATTACATTTTCTTTTTTTGTTTCTCTGTCATCCCATTTGCCTCATTCCTCTTCTCGCGCCAGAAGTCTGTCCCAACCTCCACCGCATTTAGTTTAGCTAATCTTTTAGCTAAATCCCTCCTCTTTCAGTCTATGCTCCCTGCTCTGGCTTCGTTTGTTTCCATGGTTTCTTGTGCTGGTTTCACTGCAAACTGCGCACAGCCAATGGGCGTATGAAATGTCATCACGCAGCATCACAGCACAGTGTTCTTGGGAAATGTAGGAAGTACTGCCAGGGGATAGCCAAGCCGTGAACAGAGCCTTGTGTATCATGCATGTAATGCTCTTGCATCACCGGCCAAACTGGCTAGTAAGTTTTTAGAAACACCCGCCTAAATGAATTTCAACCCGCATTTGGCGGGTTGGCGGGTGTTAATTTAGAACCCTGCTTGCAACTATCTTTTATGTGAGCTTCCAGATTACCTCGAAGAATCTTGAAAGAGTCTACTGAAGCAATAATGAGCCAATACCTTGTTAAAGTTTTTTATCAACATCCATCATTCTTTGCAATTTTACTCTGACATTGTTTATTTTAGAATATTGTAACCAACATTAAAACTGGAGCGTATTACAATAAATATACCACAGTACAAGTACATAAATACAGTAAAATAGAGACTGTAAAACATGTATATTTAAAGTGCTTGTTGTGCTGTCTGATAGTCTTAGGTATAAGAGAGAGAGCATACCGCTTAGTTTGTGTCCCAGGAAGTTTTAGTCTACCACTACGTTCTATAACCCTACCAGTCAGATTACCACAGGAGGTAATATCTTAGCAGCTCTTTTAAAGACTCTACCATAATACCTGCTGGAGATGCCAGGTCCTCATACATGTAAAGCATGAGCTCTACCACTGAGATATATCCCTTAAGATTTTCAGTTTTTTAAACTTTTTTCTGAGATAGACTTAGACTTATCTTTATTAATCCTTTTGGGATGACTCCCGCAAGGAAATAGAAATATCACTGAATAAAAAAGAAGAAATATGGGTAAAACATGTAATGTTAATGTTGTATATGGCTTCAAAACCAAATGCAACTGCAGTGGCTGAAAATCAAACCTGGGCAAAATGCTTGCACTGCTATGGTATAAATCATAGTTGAAAAGTAACACACCTGTTGCCTTTCTGCTGGACAACACAACGTTCACTGCAAATCTTGTAACACAGACTGGAAATAAATGCTAAGAAATACATTTGTGGCTTCCAGTCTCCTCCTTCTTCCAGTTATCTCCTATGAGATAACACAGTACTGTTGATGAAAGCACATCTGACAACCACCTGAAAGTCACTGTATTTTCAGATTTTTTTTTTTTATTTTGAAACACCTGCCCCGTGTGAGGGTTGAACTCACGCCCTTCAGATTATGAGACTGACGCGCTGCCTACTGCGCCAACGAGGCAATGAAAGCTGCTGCTATGGTTAGGAGAAAAGTTCAGAAAAACTAACAATTAGGTCAACAATCCTAATAAAAACACTGTTTCTGGAAAACTATTTACTCACACAAAGGCTAAGATCGACCCTAGATGCTTTGTCATGACCCCATGAAAAGGCCAGGACAAAAGACCGTGTGCAAAGGTTGAAGGAAACGCAAGAATATGACTACAACAAAAGAAATGATAATTCAATGATGGTGGCAGTCAGTTTAGTCAGTGGTGAATGTGTATGCATGGATGAGTGTGAGGTATGGTGTCAGTGATTTATGCTGGACAGTGTAAAACTAACAAAGATGAGCGGGAGAGGTGCTGGACTGAGAGCACCTCTAGGGCAATCACAGATGCACAACCAATAATAAAACACTACTGAGTGAATGCGCTCAAAAATGGAGGACATTGTTCAGAAAGCTTAATGAAGCTTCATTTGACCATACCTATTAACCACCTGAACCTGGTAAAAGGTATGAGGTACTCATGCATAGCTAGCCAGTAATTTACTTATGTTTATATAAAATAGTGCAATGTAATTTTGAACCGCTCCTAGAAAGAAATCCATAGGTAGCCAGTGAATTACCTACTGTAGATGGTGGTCGGCATGCCAACGAGGCTTGAAAATGTGCACATGTTGATTCAGAGGAGATTTGAGAGTTGAAAGTGTAAAGTATCTACATTTTCTAAATTGTCCGCCTACAGTGTCAACGAGAGCTCTTCTCTAATATTACCGGATACACAATAGCTATTCAACTTCGGAAGTTAATGTTGATCTCAGAAACAACGATAGACAACACCATCTTATCACCAGAGGTGGGTAGTAACGAGTTACATTTACTCCGTTACATTTACTCCGTTACATTTACTCCGTTACATTTACTCCGTTACATTTACTTGAGTAAGTTTTTGAAAAAATTGTACTTCTAGGAGTAGTTTTAAATCACTATACTTTTACTCTTACTTGAGTAGATTAGTGAAAAAGAAACTGTACTCTTACTCCGCTACATTAGGTTACAATGAGCTCGTTACTTTTCACCTCTTTAGTATTCTACGCGTGATCGTTTTTAGCCCAGCGTACGTCTCATTTTAATGTTTTATTTTGACAGAGAGAGAGAGACTTTCCGCTAAAGGCTCTACCACGTGACTGTGTTTCACCAATCAAACGGCGTTGTGCATTCTCGTCACGCGACCATACTCGATCTCAGCGGCGGCCGCGGGACGTGTTAGCTTGACAGTAAAATCTACCGTCGCCAAGGCAACGCAGACCAGGAGGCTTGTGTTAAGAAATAAATCAGAAGTTACTCAACAGTTACTCACTACTTGAGTAGTTTTTTCATCAAGGACTTTTTTACTCTTACTTAAGTAATTATTTGGATGACTACTTTTACTTTTACTTGAGTCATATTATTGTGAAGTAACAGTACTTTTACTTGAGTACAATTTTTGGTTACTCGACCCACCTCTGCTTATCACAACGTCCATGTTTGTGTCTTTGTTATGGAAGGCTACTTATTAAGAGTATGAGTTCCCCTTTAGATCATAGAACACCTGCCAGAGTTGATCTCAGAAATAACCATAGAAACACAACTTCCATGCTTGTGCCAGTGTTCAACCACCTGTCACTGTATTTTCAGCATCAGTTGTGTGTTTTTAAAACACCTACCCCGTGTGAGGGTTGAACTCACAACCTCCAGATTATGAGACTATTATTATGATTATCCTGCCTTTTGCGCCAACGAGGATATAAAAAGTGCTCCAATGGTTGGGAAAATTGGTCGTCAATCTTAATGAAATGTATGTGGAAACCCTAGATGCTTTGTCGTGACCCCATTAAAAAAGGCCAGGACAAAAGACCGTGTGCAAAATGTTGTGCAATGTTTGACCACCTGCAAGTCACTGTATTTTCAGCATCAGTTATGTTTTTTTGTTTGCAAATCTCTTGGAAGTCTACTTATTGAGAGTATAATTTCCCCTTTTCCCCCCACTGATTTAAAAATTTCGTAAAAACTAACAATTTGGTCTTCAATCTCAATAAAAACAATGTTGGGGAACAATAGTCTGTAAGGGGTGGAAGAGGAAAAAAAGCAGACGTGAGAGGGAAGAAGGAAAAGGAGGAAAAAAGATGAAATCAGAGAAAAGATGAGAAAGATGCTAAATCACCCACAAAGTGTAAGAGGCAATTAAGTGGAAGATTAACTTAATAAGTGTTTAACAACTCTGTGCACTTTACCCATGTCCTGCTTTACTCAGCAATTGAGAAGGATTTGAGCAAATTTGTATAACGCAGTGTTGTGCATCCTTGCATTTATGGTACCTAATGCAAAAATCAGTCTCAATGCCCAGATGTGTTGCAAGATTTGCAGTGACCATTGTATTGTCCAGCAATAGTGGTATAGTTGTGAGCATAGCTTCCTTCCAAGCAGTTGACCTGGGGTTGATTCCCAGCCATTGCAGTAGCATACTTTGAGTGGTGTTACTTGCTTTATTTGTCAAGAAGTCAGCAGAAAGGTTACTTGCCCAACTTGGTTTGATAAAACATTAGATCTCTTTTATGGTTCAAATACTGGAGCATATCAATCGATCAAGCTGCCTCCATGAGGAATCACAGGTTGTTGTGGCCGAGTGGTTAAGGCGATGGACTCGAAATCCATTGGGGTCTCCCTGCACAGGTTCAAATCCTGCCGACAACGAGAGGTGTTTTTCAAGAGTGGTAGCAAACCCATGACACAGTATAGTTGTCCATGTACCTTCATGAACAATATGATATATGTTTCCTCATACGTACTGGAAGCAACCTGTTCCATAAGTATTTACTTTCAGTCTGTGTAATAAGATTTGCAGTGAACGTATATTGTCTAGCAGAAAGGCAACACGTGTGTTACTTTTCGACTATGATTTATACCATAGCAGTGTAATCATTTTGCCCAGGTTTGATTTCTAGCCACCACAGTTGCATTTACAGGTTTTGAAGCCATATACAACGTTAACATTACATGTTTTACCCAGGTTTCTTCCTTTATTCAGTGATATTTCAATTGTGGGAGTCGTCCCAAAAGTATTAATAAAGATAAGTCTAAGTCTATCTCAGAAAACAGTCAAAAAATCTGAAAATCTTCAGGGGATGTAGCTCAGTGGTAGAGCGCATGCTTTAGATGTATGAGGACCTGGCATCTCCAGCAGGTATTATGGTAGAGTCTTTAAAAGAGCTGCAAAAGGTATTTCTTCAATAATACCAGTAAGGGTCTACCATTCAGCAGATATAGACATTTCACTTCAGACAGTTGGCAGCAGCAGATGCTTTGTTAAACATTGACAATCTAGACATAGACTTAATAATATAATCATAACAATTAGCAGGGAACGGTTTTGCTCCATCTACCTCTGGGTTATAAGCCCAGCACGCTTCCACTGTACCACTCTGCTCTGCTGTTCATGCTCAGGGGCTGGAAAATCTGTGATTCACACTTTGAGGGAAGAACCAACAGCTTATGGGTTGCAAATAAACATTTGGTTAACCTTGCAACTATCTTTGTGTGAGCTTCCTGATTACTCACACATTGATTATTCACATGTAACACTTGTGATTGGCTGGTGTTTTAAAAAAAGGGCATTGTGAGTACAGATCAGTAAAGAGTCTACCAAGTTGCCTCTTATCATTCTAGTTTGGACACCCAGTGAGACTTACCGCGATGGTTTGGACTGGGTCGACTAGGGTTTTCTGCTGCTCTCGAGCAGACGGCTGTACTCACTCTGGTTTCTCTTCATAATGCACAAGCCTTTTGCCTTTTACTAAAGACTTCCTTGGAGGGGAACGCCGATGAGTTTAAACTATTTTTGGTGGGCTTTGCTGTTTGGCCGAGCCTTTTGTACTTGTGAAAAACAAATATTCTGTCCTCAAATAGACTCAGATTCTTAACAGCAGCTAAATAATAGAAGCAAGACCCTTGCCCATTTTAATGGGCAGTGGACAGCGACTGAGACGACAGGACTCCCCCTGACTGTGACTCGAACCGACCAAAAAATTTGATATGTGGGAAAACCAATTGGCCAGAGACTACGGTACTGGAGACTTAGAGGACTAACACTAGAAGGAAAGGATGTGATCAGGATGGCTGCAGTATCTAAGTAGTAATTGTTTCATGATTGTACTTTTGTTTTTGAATGGTAAATTTGGCTGGAATTTGTAATCAAAAACAGGACCTTTCCCATTTTGACAAACTGTTTTGAACACTCGAGGTATTTCAGTGAAGTCTTTGGTCTTGGACAGTTACCTCACAATCTAAAACTTTATATCCTATTGTCTCTGGAACAATAGTTGGCAGTTGTCAACCAAGACAGCCCCTCCACACCCAGAGCTTTCTCGATGAATTTCATCAATCCCTGGGGCTTTGCCACTGAGGAGCTCTTAAACCCGATTTGATAAAACGTTACATCTCTTTTATGGTTCAAATAAAGGAGCATATCAATCAATCAATCTGCCTCCACGAGGATCCACAGACACAGGCATTGAACTACGATTTGCACTTTGCCCATGTCTGGTATTACTAATCCAATTGAATAGGTTATGAACACTGCAAACAGGTATAGCACCACTTTTTGAAGCCATATACAACATTAACATTACATATGTCACCCAGGTATTTTCTCTCATTCAGTAATCTCACAAAAAAGTAAAAAAAAAGATCTGAGGAAGTTGAGGGGATGTAGCTCAGTGGTAGAGCGCATGCTTTGCATGTATGAGGCCCCGGGTTCAATCCCTGGCATCTCCATGTCCCTTCTCTTATTCAGTGATGTCAAAAAAAATCTGAAAATCTTCAGGGGATGTAGCAGGAAGAGGGAGAGCCAGAGGAGTTTGGAGAGAGGATGCGACCAAAGTGAGGGCTTTGACACAGAGGAGGGCTCTGACACAGAGGAGGATGAAGAAGCGGGTAAAGAGCATGAAAAAGAGAGTGAGGAAAAAGAAACATAAATGGGACAGAGAGAGAGACAGCAAGCGGATCCATGTGGATCAATTACTGCACCATCAGGTTTGTGATGAAGAAGGTTCTTACTATTTTCAAAGCAGTGCAATTACAATTTCAT
Source organism: Etheostoma perlongum (assembly GCA_026937815.1). Lineage (NCBI taxonomy): Eukaryota > Metazoa > Chordata > Actinopteri > Perciformes > Percidae > Etheostoma > Etheostoma perlongum. The sequence continues at coordinate 74,160 of JAEKDQ010000791.1, read as the reverse complement.
TGTAGGTCTACTGTGTCTTTAAAAAGTGCTTTCTGCTGTCAAATTCTTTTTTGTGTCAATACGGCGCTGTTTCTTTTTTTTTAAGTACATACTTGGCCTACATTTTGAAATGCATGCAGGTTTACATGCATACAGTGGTATGCATGCATTTAGGAACCTTTATTTAACCAGGAACAATCCCATTGAGCTACAGTAACTCTTCTTCCAGGGAGTCCTGTCAAGACAGGCGGCAATACGTTTTATAATACATAAAATACAGGACAATGGTTCCATACTCTACCACAAATCTCTATAGGTACTACAACACAAAGAATACATTACACTTAACTTAAGCTAATGCATACATACAACTTAAAAACAGTTCCCACTGAGATTTAAACTCAGATCGCTGGATTCAGAGTCCAGAGTGCTAACCTTTACACCATGGAACCTTTAAAAGTGTTGCAAGGGTTTGCTAGGCAGTTTCTTTCATAATATCCACATGTATGATATTGAAGGCACACAACAATCACTATGAATCAAAAATTATTGGCCAACTTAAGTCATTTAGTTAGCTAAGCGTTCAGGGGATGGAGCTCAGACTATCACAGCACAACAAGCACTTTAAATGTAGTATATTTATTGTATAATGCCTGAAGATTTTCACTTTTTTATTAACTTTTTTCTGAGATTGACTTAGACTTATCTTAATTAATCCTTTTGGGATGACTCCTGCAAGGAAATTGAAATATCACTGAATAAAAGAAGAAACCTGGGTAAAACATGTAATGTTAATGTTGTATATGGCTTCAAAACCTGTAAATGTAACTGAGGTGCCTGGAAATCAAACCTGGGCAAAATGCTTGCACTGCTATAGTATAAATCATAGTCGAAAGGAAACACACCTGTTGCCTTTCTGCTGGATAATACAACAATCACTGCAAATCTTGTAACACAGATTGAAAAGAAATGCAATGGTGAAGACTGGTGGCTTTCAGTACCTATGAGATAACACAATATTGTATGTGAAGTAACATCTGCAATTTGGTAAACTGTGAAGTGTCATTGGTTTGCTACCACTCTTAAACAAAGCCTCTCTTTGTCGGCAGAATTCGAACCTGTGCAGGGAGACCCCAATGGATTTGAAGTCCATCACCTTAACCACTGGCCACGACAACCTTAAAAGCAGAGCCATACCTGTTTGCACAAATGTTCATAAACTTTTCAATTGGTTAGTAGTAGTTACCAGACATGGCAAATTGCAAATTGTAGTGCGCTGCATGTGTCTGTGTATCCTCATGGAGGCAGCTTGATTGATTGATATGCTCCCTTATTTGTACCATAACAGAGATCTAATATTTTATCAAATCGGGTTGGGAAGTAACCTTTCTGGTTGCTTCTTGACAAATAAAGCATGTAACCACACAATGAAAACTAGTGCGATGGCTGGGAATCGAACCCTGGTCAACTGCTTGGAAGACAGCTATGCTAACCACTATACCACCATCGCTGCACAAGTCAGTGGATGTCTTTAAAGGTTGGATTTTTCCTTTTCATTAAAGTAAGGCATTAAGATCAATTTCCAAAAGATGATTTTTTTAATTCCTGTGGGCGTGGCAGGCAACCTACAGTATTTGGGTGCGTTGCTCTGATTCACTTGTGTAGAACGTTGCATTGCACATGTCTGCTTTTGGCACTCGCCGGTAAAATCATAATAATTTAATTTTTTTTTTTATTTGGGGTGGCCAGCGACATTTCAAAATCATGTTTGTCTCTGTGGTCCTATACACATTCTGCGATGCCCTGTTACATCCTGCTAGGCCAAATCACAACAACAGTTATCTCACTGCGCTTCTCATAAAACAGCAAGTCTAGACCATTCTCTGTGATGTTATTTACAGAAATCCAACAATTCGCACCAAGAGCAAGCACTAGGCATCAGAGGCAAGGAAAAACTTCCTTTTAAGAGGCAGAAACCTCAAGCAGAACCATGGCTTAGGGTAGGTGGTCATCTGCCTCAACCGGTTGGGGGTGAGAGAAAGAAAGAGACAGAGAAAGAGAGAGACAGAGAGAAAGACAGACAGAGAAGAGACAGACAGAGAGAGAGAGAGAGAGAGAGACATTGAGAATTGCAGCAGATGGTGTCGAGCAGGAACGTGGAGGAAGCAGGTGACTCCAACCACAGATCCACACTCCACAGCTCCAGAACAGAAACACCTGCAGGAATCTTTAGGAGGAGAGAGGAGAGGGGCTATAGAGCACAAAACTACGGGGCCAGTGAGCCCAAGACTCCGGGAAAGGGAAGAAGTCGAGTTAGTAACATGCAATAATGGGATGAGGTTGCATCCAAATGGAGAGCATTGAGGAGGACAGAGGTGCTTAGTGCATCATGGGAAGTCCCCGGCAGACCAGGCCTATAGTATCACAACTAAGTGATGGTTCAGGACTCACCCAAGCCAGCCCTAACTATAAGCTTTATCAAAGAGGAAAGTTTTAAGCCTACTCTTAAATGTGGAAGATGTTGTCTGCCTCCTGAACCCAAACGGGAACCTGGTTCCACAGGAGAGAAGCCTGATAGCTGAACGCTCTGGCTCCCATTCTACTTTTGGAGACTCTAGGAACCACAAGTAACCCTGCATTCTGGGAGCGAGGTGCTCTGGTGGGGTAATAAGGTGCTGTGAGCTCTTTAAGATACAACATGCAAAAAGATTCTTTTCATCAGTTTCCGTAGTGTAGTGGTTATCACGTTTGCCGAACACATGAAAGGTCTACTGTTTGATACAGGGCGGAAACACATTTCTTTGTTTGTGTTGACTTCACACAATTAAACTCTGCTGAGTTGAACTCTCAATAACTTTACAGAAAAATCTCCCTGTCGTGAAATCGTGTCCAGGCCTACCGTAGTTTCCATAGTGTAGTAGTCATCAAATTCGTGAATTCAGGAATATCCTTTCTAAAATTGATGCACAGAAAGTAGTCCATGCATTTGCTACTTGTAATCTGGATTACTGCAATTCTTTATTATCAGGCAGCTCGAAAAACAATGAAGACTCTTTGGATGATCCGGAATGCTGCAGTATGTGTTGTGACAGGAACCAGGAAAAGATCACATCTCTCCTGTTTTAGCTTCTCTGCATTGGCTTTCTGTAAAATCCACAATATAATTTAAAATGATTCTTCTCACCTGTTTGCTACTGTCTATAAGTTAACAAACCCTCCATTAATAGTAGCATCTGAACTTTTATCTACCAAGGCCTGCAGTGACTTTGCCTCCTTCTTCAAAGCCAAAATTCAGAAGATTAGACAAACAGTCAGTGCCTCCATATCAAGTACAAGATATTACACTAATGAGCAACTCTAGGCCGATATCAAACCTTCCGTTTTTGAATCCTACTTAAAGAATAGGGATTACTTTGTGTCAATAGTTAATTATACATCTGAGCATACAAACATGACGTGCAGAGTTCCCCAAGGCTCCATTCTGGGGCCTCATTTGTTTAACATCTACATGCTTCCACTGGCTCAGATTATGGAAAACAACAAAATAATTTATGACACACAGATTTACATAACCTTATCGCCAGGGGATTATAGTCCAATACAAAAAGTGACTAAGTGCATCAAACAAATGAATGGCTGGATGTGCCAGAACTTTCTGAAATTAAATGAAGGAAAACCGAGGTGCTTGTATTTTGGAGCAGAAGAGGAATGATTAAAAGTCTGTGCTCTGTGTCTTTACTGTGACTAATTTTGGCAATTAATGAGTTTTTCACATTAAACACTTACGATTGGGTGGTCATTAAAAACAGGACATTATCATGCCATAACAGTTAACCTCATTGGAAATCCAAGAAATTATATTTGTTGCCTTCCAGCTATGTAACATTTGCAAATGGCAGTGGTGGGATTTGAACCCACGCCTCCAGAGAGACTGGAGCCTAAATCCAGCGCCTTAGACCACTCGGCCACACTACCTGCATGTAACTGTTCTCCACATCGTGACAAACACTGGGACCGTAACTAACAGTATGCTTTTTAATGTTATTGGAACAAAACTTTTGCAAGTCAAAAGCCAATACTTTATTGAAAAATGCCAGTACTTTAATAAAAAATGTTATCACTCTTTGTCATTTTTCTCTGGCATTGTTGATTATTAGAATATTGTAACCAGCATTAAGTGAGTAGGTTTAGGTCTGTATGAATATGGGCTGAGCATTTACCTGGGCTGAATTTGTGAACATCTTCTTTTGCATATTCACTATAAAGAGCCATTACCCCTCCAACTGCCAACTATTGTTCCAGAGACAATAGGATATACAGTTTTAAATTGCAAGGTAACTGTCCAAGACCAAAGAATTCATTGAAATACCACAAGTGATCAACACAGTTTGTCAAAATGGGAAATGTCATGTTTTTTATTGCAAATTCCAGCACAGTTGTTCATTTACCATTCAAAAACAAAAGTACAATCATGAAACACATACTACTTAGATACTGCACCATCTTGAACAGCAACAAGGAGCAAGTTTCGGGTCCAAATGGCATTTTGGCGGCCACCCACAGGTCTGTTTCTTTGGGCTCGCCCATGGCAGTGCTGTGGGACTGCACTCCCAGAGCCTCAGCGACTCCCAGAGCCTCAGCGACTCTCGCATCCAGGACAGGGGCAGGATGAGTGTGCTGACATGCCCCGGGAGTGCATAACGGACCTGACCGGGAGGATCAGATGAGCCACCATCCATGACAAGTCCTGGAGTCTGTTTGGGAGAGCCAAATTATTCATGTTGCACCAAACAGTTTAGGGCTCATCAAAAGCCATTCCACACACTGGACTCACTGGATCCCGCTCCTGCACAACTGAAATGAGAGAGCAATGATTGGTTAAAACATACACTTCTTCTTGCTCAAGGTGAAAACGTTTTAAAAAGTTCTGGATAAAAGCATGGTAAAAGGCCCAGATACTTTAAGATCAGAGGGTAAAGTCTTCAATCTTCTGAGGTATGATCCCATCCGGAACCTTGCCATAGCTGCAGTCTTAGGATTTCTGGATGGGGCCGTGGCTGCAGTTATGTGTATAGCTGTAAATCTGCTCCCTAAAAACAATAACAGGTCTGGCACTCCTGTCCCTCCTTTCTCCTTTGGCTTTTTCATCACTCTTCTTTGCACTCGTTCCCACTTGGACCCCCACAGGAAATAAAAAATGGCTTGTTCCAGGTCTAAAATCTCTTTTCTGGTTGGGATACTCCAACCAGAAATTTCAAATTTCAAATTTCAAAAGGCTCAGAAAAAGTCGACAAACTTTGAAAAAGTGACAAAAACATTGAGGGAAAGACACAAAAGAGATTTATATTTGGAGAAAAACATTATTAATAAAGAACTTGTGTGTGACAAAGGATTTAGGTTCCATTCTGTGTGCCCCATCCCCCCCCCGAAGCCAATTTTGCTAACCCAGTGGTCTATCACTCAATTAGAATGTGGTCTCAATTTAGACGACATTTTAAGTTGCAGACATTCCCCCATAAAGAATAATTATAACTTCCCACCTTCGCTCTCAGATTCAACCTTTGGAACTTGGTCCTCGAAGGGCATTAAGTCTATTTCCAATCTGTTTGTGGATGGCAAGTTGCCCAACTCTCTCAATTATTTAATTTACCAAAGTCTCACTTCTTTAGATTTCTCCAAATTAAACACTTTGTCCAGAAAAACATAACCTCCTTTCCAGATTTGCCAGTAAGAAACATGATTGACCATATCCTTTTGTTACCCCCTTCACGTAAAGGTGTAAACAGCATATGCAATATCTCCCCGCACTCTTTGCAGGATGTCAGGAGACTTTGGGAGGAAGATCTTGGTGAGGAATTTACAGATGATCAATGGAAAGCGGTGCTTGACTTAGTACATACATCTTCTCCTTGTGCCAGACACAGCGTGATACAACTCAAAATAGTTCTGAGAGTACACTTGACCAAGACAAGGCTGGTGAAAATCTTCCCCAATATGGACCCCTCATGCCCTCGCTGTAAAGGTCAACCAGCGGACCATATACATATGTTCTGGTCTTGCCCCAAACTTAACGCTTTCTGGGCCAACATTTTTGGCGCCTACTCTAAGATGCTTCAAAGAAACATCGACCCTAACCCTGTAAGTGCCTTATTTGGATTAGCCCTTGAAAGTCGCCCCCTTGTAGCATTCACTTCCCTGATTGCCAGGCGTCTCATCCTGCTCTCCTGGAAGGAACATGCTCCCCCCAGCTTCACAAGGTGGATTAGAGATGTTATGTATTTCCTAAAGCTCGAAAAGATCAGATACACCCTTTTTAAAATTATAATTTTTTTTTTTTCCTTTTATTTATTTTTTTTTTTTTTTTTCCTTCTTTACGTATTCCATTTCACTTGACTTATTTACTGAGATATCTTACTTTTACTATTATTGTCACTTTTTCCCCTTTTATTGTCCTCTACCCATTATTTTCTGTACTGGTATCCACTTATTTGGAAACTTGGTGCTGAATTGCATATGCTCCTTCTCCAATCCCTCATTGGACAACTACTCCAATGGACAATTATTCTTGTGAAGATCTGGACTTAAAGGGACAAACTGGGATGGATGGGTGGGTGGGTTGAGGTGTGGGGTACCTTTCATGTTGGTTAATTTCTGCATAACACAGCCATATATTGTTTGTACATATTTGGTCCGTTATGTGCTGTAGAAAATGTTACATTGTTTATGGAAAAGCAATAGAAATTGTTAAACAAAAAAAAAGAAAGCACCATTTTAAGGACACACAGCAGAACTACAATGAAAGTGTAATTGCACTGCTTTGAAAATAGTAAGAAGAACCTTCTTCATCACAAACCTGATGGTGCAGTACTTGATCCACATGGATCCACTTGCTGTCCCTCTGGCTGTTCCTCTCTCTGTCTCATTTATATTTTCTTCTTCCTCACTCTCTTCTTCATGCTCTTCACCCGCTTCATCATCCTCCTTACCCTCTTCTTCATCTTCCTCTTCAGTCCCTTGATTTTTTTCTCTCACTGATGATTTTCACTTTTTGTGTACTAGGGCGCTATATCCTTCTTCGTTTCATGATAAATATTAGAAGAAGAAAAAATGTAGGGGTATGCATTACATTTCCTCCCTACTCAACACGGGCATAAAGCCTGTCGATTACTTTACACAAATGTAGCTATTGGTTATCGCAATGCAACAGCAAAGATGGATGAAGTTACTTGTTAACATCACGACTTTGTGTAGACCTAGCAAGGATCCTGACATTTGGATATTCGCTTCTGCTTCCATGAGTGATAGATAGATAGATAGATAGATAGATAGATAGATAGATAGATAGATAGATAGATATTGATCCCCCAAAAATGGGAAATTATGGTGTTACAGCAGCACATGTACATCAGTCACCCAGCACAGAATATAAATATAAATGAAATACTAGGATAAAATATACATACATACAATACCATAACAGAAATCTAATGTTTTTATCAAATCGGGTTGGGTAAGTAACCTTTCTGCTGACTTCTTGACAAATGAAGCAAGTAACATCAGTCAAACAAAGCTACTGCAATGGCTGGGATTCAAACCCAGATGAACTGATAGGAAGGCAGCTAAGCTCACCACTATGCCACCATCTCTGGACAATACTATGTTCACTTCAAATCTTCAATTTGGCACATCTGCAATGTGTCATTGGTTTGTTACCACTGTTAAAGGATGCCTTTGATTGATCAGCAGGATTCAAACCTGCACAGGGAGACCTGAATGGACTTCTAATCCAACACCTAAACCACTCAGCCAGCACAAGCTGAAAAGGAGTGTTATACAGATTTGCCCAGCTGTTCAAAACCTATTCAATTGGATTAGTAATACCGACAAGGGCAAAGTGCAAATCATCACAGCACTGCCTGTGTCTGTGGATCCTCATGGAGGCAGCTTGATTGATATGCTCCCTTATTTGAAAAATAACAGAGATCTAATATTTTATCAAATCGGGTTAGACAAGTAACTTATCAATAAAAGTTGTTCATGGAATTTTCAAGGAACACATAATTACAATTTCGAAATAGGAAGTTTGGGCCTTGTGACAACCTACAACACTGTGCTATACAAATTTGTTCAAATCCTTCTCAATTGCTGAGTAAAGCAGGACATGGGTAAAGTGCACAGAGTTGTTAAACACTTGTTATGTTAATCTTCCACTTTGTTGCTTTTTTAATACTTGTTACATCATTTTATTTCCTCTGCCAGAATAAGATCTTTTGCAGCTCTTTTACAGACTGGACCATAATACCTGATTGAGATGCCAGGGATTGAACAAAGCATGCGCTCCACCACTGAGCTACATCCCCTGCAGGGTATCAGTATTTTCTTTACTTTTTCTGAGATCAATGAATAAAAGAAGAACCCTGGGTAAAACATGTAATGTTATTGTTGTATATGGCTTCAAAACCTGTAAATGCAACTGTGATGAATCAAAATCAAACCTGGGCAAAATGATTGCGCTGCTACGGTATAAATCATCAAAAAGTAACACATATGTTGCCTTGCTATTGGACAATATACCGTTCACTGCAAATCTTGCTACACATCTGGGCATTGATACTTAACCAGTTGTCCACGACAACCTGATAAGCAGTGAACAAATGTTCATAAACTTTTCAATTGGTTAGTAGTAGTTACCAGACACGGGCAAAGTGCAAATCGTAGCGTGCTGCCTGTGGATCCTTGTGGAGGTAGCTTGATTAATTGTTATGCTCCCTTATTTGTACCATAACAGTGATCTAATATTTTATCAAATCGGGTTGGGCAAGTAACCACCCAATGAAAACAACTGCAATGGCTGGGAATCAAACCCTGGTCAACTGCTTGGAAAGCAGAAATGCTATCCACTATACTACCATAACTGTACAATGCAGTTGGTGTCCTTAAAGGTTGGATTTTTCCTTTTTATTAAGGCATTAAGATCAATTTCCAAAAGATGATTTTTTTAATTCTTCTTTTGAGTCAACTTCAGCATGGGTTCCTAAAAGCATGCATACCACTGTATGCATGTATACCTGCATGCATTTCAAAATGTAGGCCAAGTATGTACTTAAAAAAAAGAAACAGAGCCGTATTGACACAAAGGACATGAGTAATGTACACAGAGTTAAACCCTGACAGAATAGAGAACTACAGACAAACGATGTGAAATAGTCCCAAGTGTGAACTGGAAAAAAAAACTAGAACTATTAAGGACAAACCTTTCTTGAAGAAAACTTTATTGTGCTCTCATGGGCCCTCATTTATAAAACGTGTGTATGACCTAAAACAGGCTTAGGACGGAAGTACGCCGATAACTACGCCTGTTTGGCATTTATCAATTTGAACGTGATCGTAGGCTGCGAAACAATCTCACGTCTGGTCTGACCTTGTGTACGCAAGTTTACCCAGACACCATCATCACATTTAAGAGTAAATTTAAAACTCTCCTCTTTGATAAAGCTTTTAGTTAGGGAGCGAGGAGCGAGGAGGAGAGCGAGAGGGGGGGGTTGACAGTTAAAAAAAAAAAAATCTCCGATGGCAGAGACGCAACGGGAGTTGCATTTAAACCAAGCAACATGTCTGAAACCCACGTTCACCAGAAATCTACTCGTTACTATGTAAGTACTACAAACCGAAGTTAAAAACAAACCTGAAGCTGAAGAAACCCTAAACGTTAACGGAACAGACCTGCGGACCTGATTGACTGAGAGAGAGAGAGAGAGAGAGAGAGAGGGAGAGGGGGAGAGAGAGAGAGAGAGAGAGAGAGCAGTTCACCGTGTTCTGTGTGTGCGTGTGTGTGTAGGCGGGGAGGGGGGCGCTGTGACTATCACAGAACGCAGCGCGGTCAGCTGAGGACTTTTATTCAATCCGAGCACGGATATTGACACGTATTACTCGTATAATACTTGTACTCGGCAAAAGTGCTTTATCCGTACCCGGATATTCGTTTCAGCCGAGTACTCGGCTCATCCCTACCATATAATCAATAATATAATAAAACTAGAGCACTCTTTTCCAGAGTTTCCCTTTGGGGATGAATAAAGTATTTCTGATTCTGATGTAGAGATGGACAGACGACCCAGAAGCATAATACTTCTTGCCGAGACATAACAAGAAACAAAAAAAGAGGTGGGTGTGATAGAGTTAAGCCCTGACATAACATAGTAATAAATAAATGCCGGTGACGGCAACCAAGCTAAATGAACTGTTAGCTAAATGACAGGTCCGGTTGAGTTAGCCTACCGTTAGCTCGTGAGGTATCTAGCATTATCAATGGTAATTTGTATTGGCATGTCATCGTTAAACTTTACGTATATGTATTACCGTTTAACATATGTACGGTAACGTTAAACACTAAACATAAGGATACTTACACTTAAGCATATTTCTCCGTCGCTCCGCGTTGGTCCGCCATTTAATTTTTGTTAAGGAGTTGGCAAAGCCCCACGCATAGGATTGTGGGTGATTTGGGACCGCGAAGGATACACATATGCATCCTTTTCGGTCTATTGGAAAATTTCTGAATGAAGAACTACGTCCTTGGAGGAATTCAGAGGATCCTCGAAATTGGAACGGTCCTTCGACGGACGTTGATGACGTGCGTCCTCCTCCTGGCTTTGGAGGATCCTTCCTTGACATTGAGAAACTGCTGCTAATTCATCTCCATCCCAACAGCATAATTAAACAGCACAGTTAAAGCTGCAGTAGGTAGTTTTGAGGAAACGTGGACTTAGCCTAAAAATTTGAACAGCACACCTTACAGGCTCCTCCCCTTGCTCTCTGCTGCGCTACAGCCCCCCTCCACAGCTCCTCGAGCCTGCCGTGAACAGCGCAGGCTAGTAAGCAGTGCTTACCAATGCTTTCCACACAATACAGGGGATTTATTCTGAGGAGGGTATAGCTGTTGTGTGCTGTGCTTTTAAAACTTTATGTAAAAAATTGCTTATTTAAAATATTTCTATTAAAAGTTTTGGAAATATTTTTCAATAAAAAAGATTAAAAATGTTTATGTAATCGCTCATGTGAGAACAAAAGCAGCACTTTACACAGTACATTACTGAATTACCTTTTGGATCAATTTAAAACACTAAACTTTCAGTAGGAATGATGAATCACTGAGGAAGCTCACTAAGCCAAGGAATAACAACATCTTAGAAATATGTCTTAGGTTTTATTTTGCATATGGGTAAAATAAATCAGATTTTTTTGCAAAGTACCCACAAGGAAATACTGAACATCTTGATTTGGACTGAAAGACGATTCCTTCACGTGCCTCTGTGTCTGGGGCGATGTCTGACCTGTTGGAGGAGCATAAAGAATGTGTGTCAGACATTTGATTTACAATCCTGAAAAAATATGTAATATAGAGTATACATAATTAAATCAACCTGACGTGTGTAGTAATAACAATAACTGAACTTTTCTTTCTCAAACATTATTTTAAGATTTAAAATCCTGAAAATGTAGAAAGTAAGTGTGTGTGTGTGTGTATATATGTGTTAATATCGTGAGTACATTTCTTGAGTTATTATTGTATGAAATTATGGTTTAAGTTATGATAAATGTATATATTAACTCAATGTTCACATCACTCCAGTTCGGAGGTCTTTACACTGTTTTCCTGCCCCTCAAAGAATGTATTTCAAAATGCTACTGCATACACAGAACCACGGGCGGGATAGAGTCCAGGTTGAAATATACACAAGTTATCCTTTAAATATCAACACATTATTAAAATTAAAATGGGCGTGTAGAGGAGAAATAAGAGGCTTATTCACATATGCACACTTGTAGGTAATATGTAATTTATAAACTGAATATTACATACAGATGTGCATGCGCACGGTTTTATAAATCAGATTTATTTTTGGCTTTTGGGTGTACGTACACTTTACGCTAAAAGTAGTGATTATTTACATGGAGTCTGGTTAAACTAAAACTAACTAAAAGCTCTCTCTCTGTAGGGATCCATCCCATAATGTTGTCACATACTTAGAATAATAATCTGAGTCTTTCAGCACTTTTAGTGGATGAAACGTTCTCTTATCAAGGAGTTTAATCACAGAAACGGCAGGAAGGATAAATCCACCAAATCAAGTCACAAATAATCAGCACGAGGCCTCGTTTTATTTCTTTTATTTTGTATTTAATTGTTCCACATTGCAAGACATTTAAAACAATTCAATCATTGATGTTATTTTACAAGTCAGATGAATAAATCAGCTGTTTGGTTTGTATTTTCTGATTTGTATGACATCATCAGGGTCTTTACTTTCAGTCTGAACAGACCTCAACAGATTTAAAACCACATTCAGTCACAGAAAATATGAAAGATGAGAGGACCAATTTACACAAATATTGAATTTGAGGTTATTAAACTCACAATGCTCAAAGGTTAGAGTTTTTGCCAACTTTTGGGAGTTTAGAAATATATAAGGGTGACAAAAACGTATACCTAAAATGAAAATTACACTGACTTCCTGTCAGCCAAAAAAAATGTGTATGATTCTAGAGAGGAGAAGAAAGTTTCAAACATGTCTACGTTTTCCAACCAAAACAACTTTAAACGTCTTAATGTTTCTCCTTTGGGCCTTCTCCTTCCCACGGTGGGTACACTGTGGTTAGGGTTGGGTACCGAAACCTAGAGGTTGTTTTTGTCATTTAGCAGCAATTTACTGGAGAAATACATTATTGTTGTTATTACATTTTTTTTACATTTAATTTGGACCATATAGCAATAAACAAGCCGTTCTTAAATGTTGCTGACTGAATGTCTTTTTGTGCTCTTTTTTTTTTTTTACTATATACATTTAAAAAATTTATTTTTAAAAGGATGGGTACAGGCACCGATTCGGGTGCCTAAATGGTAAAGGGTTCTGAGGACAGGCAGAAAACAGTCCAGCTGATCCACAATAACATACATGTTGATCAGAAGATAAAGTTACTGCTGGTCAGCCTTCAATGTGGAGAGAAGATCAGAATATAACAACACAGCTATCAGGGCATAAGGAGTAGGAGGAAACAGCTTGGCTCTGAAACATGTTCACAACGAGGCAGTGTGAATGCGCTGGTGTCTTTTAAGGTTACCACTACGAGAAAAGGTTTCCCCCACATTGTTCACACCAGTACGGCTTCTCTCCAGTGTGAATGCGCTGGTGAGTTTTAAGGCTACTACTACGAGAAAAGGTTTCCCCACATTGTTCACAGCTGTACGGCTTCTCTCCAGTGTGAATGCGCTGGTGAGTTTTAAGGGTACCACTATGAGAAAAGGTTTCCCCACATTGTTCACAGCTGTACGGCTTCTCTCCAGTGTGAATGCGCTGGTGAGTTTTAAGGCTACCACTCTGAGAAAAGGTTTCCCCACATTGTTCACAGCTGTACGGCTTCTCTCCAGTGTGAATGCGCTGGTGAGTTTTAAGGGTACCACTATGAGAAAAGGTTTCCCCACATTGTTCACAGCTGTACGGCTTCTCTCCAGTGTGAATGCGCTGGTGAGTTTTAAGGCTACCACTACGAGAAAAGGTTTCCCCACATTGTTCACACCAGTACGGCTTCTCTCCAGTGTGAATGCGCTGGTGAGTTTTAAGGCTACTACTACGAGAACAGGTTTCCCCACATTGTTCACAGCTGTACGGCTTCTCTCCAGTGTGAATGCGCTGGTGTCTTTTCAGGGTACTCTGTAGTGCGAAAGCTGCCCCACATTGATCACAGCTGTAAGGTTTCTCTCCAGTGTGAATGCATTGATGTCTTGTCAGGGCACTCTGTAGTGCGAAAGCTGCCCCACATTGATCACAGCTGTATGGCTTCTCTCCAGTGTGAATGCATTGATGTCTTTTCAGGGTACTCTGTAGTGTGAAAGCTGCCCCACATTGATCACAGCTGTAAGGTTTCTCTCCAGTGTGAACTCTCTGATGAATCTTTAAATATTCTGATGATGTGAAGGGTTTGTCACACTGCTGACAGCGGTGACGTTTGACTCCTCTTCCTCTCCGTTTCTATCAACAGACAGAAAAACCAAGAGAGTGAGTTAGTGAGGTGCCATGCTGTAGAACTCTATCTTAAACTAGAAACAACACTTAGAGCATGTCTATGGAACATTGTTTGACTGACGCATTACCTTTCTTAATTATCTGCCAACATCACTATTATGGAGTTGCATTATGGGAAATATATGGGGAATAATATAAAGTACTTTTGATCAATTTGTGTGGCCTCCATTTTGTTGCCAGCCTTTAGCCAGCCGGTAACAAATGGGGGATTATCTGGGATTTTAGTGCCAGGAAAATTGTAAATGATGTTTAGCTTTCACTGGTATCTGTAGGGGTTACCGTGTTGCTGGAACAGCCCTACTCCAGTAAAGTAAATTGGAACCATTGTCCCTGCTAGGCATTAACAACGAGGGGCCCCAGTTGACCTTTTGTTTTAGGTTTGCTAAATCAAACTTGTATAGCCAGCAGTATTGTGTAAGTAAGTAATATGGTACTGTAATGTGGTATTGTCCACACAAGCTACATTTCCTCAAGCATTTCTGAAGCTCAGAGCTTTCTGCTGTGCTCTGGAATAAAACTGCTGAGCATCACTGATCCTCTGACAATCACAGGCGCATATGTTGTGGTCATGGATGTTTAAAAAATAGCTTTGATGTACAGTTGTGTTCAAAATAATAGCATCACTAAACTCATGAATCATATTTTTTGGTAAAAGTGATATTTCTACATAGCAAATAATTTACTAGTAAGTGTTGTAGAGTCCTAGTAAACTAACCGTCATGACATGCATGCTGCTCGTTCTGTGGAATTGAATCTGTAATTGAAAGGAGCATGTTCAAAATAATAGCAGTGTTGTGTTCAATTAGTGAGCTGATTGCCCATATTTAATCTATATAATATATATATATTTAAGGGAGGAAGGAAGAACATGTTGTGCATGCTGGTTATAGTGCATTTCACACTGAAATACTCAGCAAAATGGCTCGTTCCAGACATTGCTCTGAGGAACAGAGGACTTTGATTAAAAAGTTGATATGAGAGGGGAAACATATAAAGAAGTGCAGAAGATTATAAGATGCTCTGCCAAAATTATTTTAAAAGCCTTGAAATGGCATCCAAAGCCTGACCGGCGTGGGAAACAACCAAAGGACACATTGACTGGCCAACGGAGAAATGGAGCAACATTCAGGGGACTGATGAGAGGGAAACTGTTCTTTTTGGGTCTAGGAGCCGCAGACAGTTTGTCCTCCGACCCCCCTGCACTGAAATCAAGCCCCAGTCCACTGTGAAGCTAAGAAAAACCAGAAGCATTGTTCACAGCATGTCTGTGTCTAAGTTCCACTGCTGCATTACCATGGTTATGCTCTGTGTGTGTGTATGTGTTAATAAAGTTTGGATTAATATATCTGCGTGGCCTTTTTGTTGGCGGCCTTGAGCCAGGCGGTAACAACCGGGGGATGGTCTGGGATTGGTAGTGCTGGAAACCTTTCTTTGTGGGAGTGTTGGACTCCCAGTTGAACTTGATCTAGTATCTGTAGGGGTTATCAGCCTCTCCGACTCAGGGGATTGGTTGGCACTCTTTGTTTCTTAATTAGATTAGATTAAAAATAATACTTTACATGAGAACCATAATCCAGAAAAACAAAGTGTGACTATATTGTTGAATCTGTCTAGTTGAACTGGTAGAAATGTACATTACGATAAACGTGACTGCACATTATATGAAAGGCACCGAGGAGATTATCCTCACTGATTTTTCCCGGCCTCTATTTATCCGTGTTGCCCCCCGACCACTATCAGAGGGCTGCAGTTTAATTGACTACCAGTTTATCTTTGAGGAATTACGGTATAATATATAAACCCTAAAAGACATTTGTAAAGCCCTCTGAGTGCATTCATTAGTATTGAGATTAGATTTCTGGGACTCTTCAGTCTGATTACCCTCTTTCCTTCACTCACCTCCTCCTCCCTGACACCTTTCCTCTTGCCCTCCTTCTTCTTCTTCTCCTCCGTCTCCTTGTGTTTCTGCATGTACTCGGTGATAAGGTCCAGGTCCAGGTTGGCTTGCGGCTCCCATGTGTTATCCTCACTGGAAAGGTGAGTGCAGACAGAAGAACATCTCCTCACACTTTGTTTTTAGACAATCTATTCTCACTCTAATTATCATTCTTATTATTCCTTTTTTCTATTACTATCTTGTAAGGTTATTAGTGGGTCTGCAACGTAGTGTCAAAATACCAAAACTTCACCGTTGAGGGCATGATACCATGCCGACACTTATTTGCAATATGTAAATATATTATATATCTCAGGACCAAGAACACCAAGCATTAATATGTAGAAGCTAAAAAGACATTGTACTTAGTATATGTGTGTTTTGAATATTAACTGTGTGTTTGAGTAATATCTGTAACTGTGAGGCTGCGCTGGGAAAAGTGCGTGGGGGTGCAATGAACAGGAACAGAATGCTCTAACTCCCTGCCACAACCTGACACACATACATTGTTCCTAGCCAGCTCAAACTGGTTCTTGTTACACTATTTCACTCTATCTCATGGAAAAGTACTGATTTATAACGCCCAAAACAGACCATAATACTTGTATCGCTCAAAAACCTTGAAAATGTAATAAAAAGAAACTGTCAGAGAACGAGAGTCAGAGTTGAGCTGAGAGCTGATTGTGAGCGGAGACGAGTGCTCGTCTCCCTCCCTCCTCGACTCTCCTCCTCTGCAGACGGGTTAAAACTTCATCTCTGTGTCAAGCCTGATCCTTTTTGATGTTCCTCTGGGTTTAAACAACGAGTAATATTTTAGTGAGAATACCAAGTCTGAGTTTAGACCTAACATTTCTCTGGTGCCGAAACCCGGGACCCAAGAACCCGCCGGTTTGGGACGACGCGGGACCAACGGGACCACTTAGGATAGAAATCTGCTAAGCAGTCTCCGCCTTTGCATCGGAGGGTCCATACCTTGAGTCCGTGTCGGTCCGGACCGTGACGGGTCCCACTGAACCAGGGAGGCATCAAATAGGTAAGAAAACTTTTCCTAATACCAATAGTGTCCAAAGTAATGACCTTAAAAACGCTTTTTTTGCGTAAAATTCAGACATTACATGGGATTTAGGGATCTGCCAGGGCAGGATTCCACGGTGACAACGTACCGTCACTGAATTAAACTGGTTTACAGTTTAAAATAGGGTTAATCAGGGATCTGGCAGGGCAGGATTCCACGGTGACAACGCATCCGTCACTGAATTAAACTCGTTTACAGTTTAAAATAGGGTTAATCAGGGATCTGGCAGGGCAGGATTCCACGGTGACAACGCAGTCACTGAATTAAACTAGTTTACAGTTTAAAATAGGGTTAATCAGGGATCTGGCAGGGCAGGATTCCACGGTGACAACGCATACCGTCACTGAATTAAACTCGTTTACAGTTTAAAATAGGGTTAATCAGGGATCTGGCAGGGCAGGATTCCACGGTGACAACGCATACCGTCACTGATTTAAACTGGTTTACAGTTTAAAAATAGGGTTAATCAGGGATCTGGCAGGGCAGGATTCCACGGTGACAACGTATCGTCACTGAATTAAACTGGTTTACAGTTTAAAATAGGGTCAATCAGAGATCTGGCAGGGCAGGATCTCAGCGTGACAACGCATCACGTCACGTAACTTAACAGGACTTGATAGTTGGTGTGTGGAAAAGTAATAATAAATTGAAAAGATCAGTGGCTGACACAGACATGAGTTATGGTTTTTGAATTGTACATGATAAAACAGAATAGATAAACATTAACCATAGTACAATTCACTGTTTGGGACTATGAATACGATTATTACCAATGATTATACATGAAAGTTAAATATAGTATATATATATATATATATATATATATATATATATATATATATATATATATATTCGTCACTGTTTTAAGCTGTCATTCCACTGGTGTTTTATTATTGTTGTACTGCTGTGTTACTGCTGTTCGTGTGACTGTAATCTGCGGGTTAGTGTTAACAATTTGTCTGGTTGTTTGCTGGTTTGGTTGTGAGACAATAAGAGTGTTGCTGCACAGGTGATAACTTGTGGTTCTTTGTGAGACTCTGCTTAGGACAGGGACACAGGTTGGTGTAACCCAGCGTTGTATTGTGAGTTGTGAAGTTTTATTGTCGCAGTGTTTCATTGTGGAAATTGTGTGATTTGTGAAACAGAGCAGGATGGGTCAAAATCAGAGTACAGCCGTCCCGAAAGATGTAAAATTTATGGAAAAAACTTCCCAGGAAGTGTAGAATTTGTAAAATAATGGACAAAGAAATACGGCTTTGATTGTAAATTTAGAATGACGCGTCTGTCACTAGTTTATTACAGCAATTGCAGGTGGAGGAGAGAGTTGCTCTTTAGGAGAAAAGAGACGGAGGATACAGGAGAGAGTGTGTGTGCTGCAGGAATGTGGAGGAAGCAGGCAGCCAAAAGGGGAGACAGAGACAGATAAGGGAAACTACAGAGACAATGTTTCCCTTGTTCTCTGTTTGCGCCTTTTTATTTGGAATATAACGAAAACCAAGCATAAATCAAGTCTGAAAATGGGGGATTCACTCAAAATTGAACACTGGATTGGATTGATTGAAAAAATTGGATGGGAACAGTCAGAACAGGAAACAACGGAGCCTGGGGCCCCTAAATAAAGGTGAGCAGAACCTGTTGGGAATCGAATCTGCACATTGGTGAAATCTAAATTAAGGCAATGATGTTTTCATGGTCTGACTGATAAAAATTGGAGTGATCCAGTGGGGTTATTAATGCTATGTTGTTGAAGAGTAAAGAGTAGCCAAACAGTGGGTTTGGTGAGAAGTAGTGTGTATTTTGTCTGAGAGACAGACTACACACATGGAAGAGGTAATGTGTTAAAATTTCTGAACGCAGAACCTCTTAAAACAAAATTTCTTAGCAAATTCATGTGTTAAAGTTTCTGAACGCATGAACCTCTTGAGACATGAATGGTGCTAAAATTTCTTAAAAATTAATGTGTTAAAATTTCTGAACATGCAGAACCTCTTGAAAATGGGTAGTGCTAAAAATTTCTTGGCAAATTATATGAGGAGTAATGCATGTATACATGATTACAATCACAATTATATGAGGGTGTCTGGCGAATTACATACATTGATTACTGAGTTGGGACCAGATCCCTATAGATTACAGATGGACTTATTGGTAAAAGAAAAGAAAAAAAAAAAACAATGAGTCAGAGAGCTAGTGAACGAAATTAGGATAAAGTAATGGAAGAATATAAAACAGTTGATTGATACCAATTCCAAAATTGTTAGATTTAAAAGGAAAAAGTAATGGAAAATATAGAACAGTTGGTCGATATCAATTCCAAAAATTGTTAGATTTAAGGAAAATAAGTAAAAAAGGGTAAGTGCATGTACGTGTGTATGTGTATGTATATATATATATATGGAGATATATGTATGCATATATATACATATTTGAAATTGCTCAAGAAGAATGAGCCAGAGTACATGGATTGCCACTGTTATGGGAAGACTAAGTTTATTTATTTTTTTTATTTTTAATGGGAATTCAATTTGTACTTTCAATTATTTTATTTCAGTATGTTTTTTTTTTAACAAGTCAAAAAGCATTGAGGTGCTTAGACATGGAGGGAGCATGAGCAACATGGTCACAAATACAGACAAACAGCTGAACATTCAGAGGAAACCTGGGGTTGTATATGTGTAAATTTCTGAAAAAGACAACTATTGTGTTAATGCCAAAATAAGACTAGATTGCTCCAGTTAAGTGCCACACGTTTCACTAGCAAAAACATATGATATGAGATGGAAACATTTGGGAGAAGTGGCACTCAAAGTTCAAAGAGCAGATGATTAAGGGCAAGTTGATGACCCAGGGTTGGCATACAGCCCCTCCAGTGAAAAAGGTATTTGCAGATATCAACAGGGGTGGGGGGTGTTTACCACACCCAACCTATGCAAAACTGACCAATGATTTACGTCCATAGGTCTGAGTGAGAGAGATGTACAGGACCCAGCAGGGGTCCTTTAATGTTTATGGACTAAAGGCCGCCTATGTAGGCCTGATAAAACTGCCCAGAAACAAAAATAAGGCCAGACTGGCAGCCCAGGGTGAGACAATGCCCACTCAGACCAGAGGCAGAGAGAGACATTGCACCTGTAATTAGAGAATTAGTAGAAGCAGGACTAATCAGATAATGTCCCGACTAGCCATGTGATACACCAATTTTCCCAGTAAAAAAAGGCTGATAAGGTTCATTGGCGCTTGATTCGAGATATAAGACAGGTAACTGAGGCCTGTAATAAGACAATCACATAGACAAGATTCTCTTTTAGTTAATTGTTCATATATTAAGTGGATCTACATTGTAGGTTTTCTCTGAAACATGAGCTTCCTAAAGACAGATCCTTGAATAGGGCCTCCGGCGTCTAGAGACAGCTAGTATTGTTATGGCTTTGCAATTTATCACTGTGAGCAAAAAGGCAACAAAAAGCAGGCGCCTCGAGAGATATGCAACGGTCAGCTTGCCCAAACTGTAGGTTAATGCCTGAACCAATTTACAGACGAGATAAATTTCTAGCTTCTAAGATTGAATGACAGCTACAGTCATTTTTTGTTTTTTTTGATATGTATGTGTTTTGATATTTTTTTGACGCACTAGGCGGGTTCACAGCACTAGGCTGGTTTCTGTTGGGGCAAACGGGAGATAAGGAGCAGTCATGTGTTATGCGCACAGAGCTGTGGGGTCATTCTGTGACTCTGTTCGTTGTGAAGTTAGAAGTTAGAAGTTGAAGAAGTGTTTGTTTCAACAGGGTCTCTACTTATTGCAATTCCTGAGTTTGGCTTAACAGAAACAAGCAGTACAGTCCAGAGCCCCCACACTAGACATTAGACACACTAAAAACTCAGGAGCTACAAAACCTTATCTGACACACCTAGGACCTTGATCAACAAAATGAGATGGAACAATGTGGAGGAAAGAAAAGCTTTTCCTCACCTAAAAGAAGAGCTAATGTCATCCACAACAATTGAACAGACTGTGGATTTTAGGGAAAGATTTTTGGCCTCAGTAGAATAAAGTCAGAGAGAAACACAGTGAAGGTCACGGAAATACACAGAGATACCAGCCTAGTTAGCCAGAGCCAAAATAGCCCCCCCGACCCCCTCCCCTCTGCTCCTCTCCTTCTGTGGGACAGGAACGCCGCACTCTCAGAGCTGAGGTGCCAGACAGAAAGACACTGAAAGCTGGTAAACTACCAGGAAACCAGTCAGCCCAAGTAGCAGAAATAGTGGCTCTCACAGAAGCATGTAAATTGTTCAAAGACCAAGATGTTACAATCTACACTGACAGCCAATATGCTTATGCTACCACACACACGTTCGCCAAATTGTGGGCTAGAAGAGGAATGAAGACATCAACAGGGAAACCAGTTCAACACGCTGCATTGTTGACAGACTTATTAGCTGCAGTTATGCTGCCCAGAACGTTAGCTATCTGCAAATGCAAAGCTCACACCAATGGAACAGACCCAATTTCACAAGGAAATGCAAAAGCAGACGCAGCAGCTAAAGCAGCAGCAACCAACACGACCTCTCAAACCTACATTGCAAGTGAACCCCCCAAAGACATTATACCACATGAAGTCCTGCAAGACATGCAAAACAACTCCCCTCCAGCAGAAATCAGCAAGTGGTTGTTACAAGGAGCGCAGCTAGGTCAGGATGAACTCTACAGAGTAGACGGCAGAATATGTCTACCCAGAGCCCTATTTCCAGCTGTAGCAAAATTGAGCCATGGGATGAGCCATGTCTCAACAGGAGGGATGGTATCCATAGTTGGGGAAACATTCCACATAACACATATTTTAAAAATTTTTGTAGAAGTTGTATCACATGCTGTAGACACAACTCACAGGGAAATGTCAGACCAAAGAGAGGAAAAAACACCACAGGGCACATATCCATTTGAGGTCATACACATGGATTTCATTGAACTACACAGAAGTGGCACATATAGATATTGTCTAGTGCTAATAGACTCCTTCTCAAAGTGGGTAGAAATTGTACCCTCAAAGACAAATGACGCACTCACAGTAGCAAAAGCTATTTGCAAACACATTGTACCATCACACGGCATCCCTAGGATACTGTGGAGGCGGCAATGGTAGCCATTTCACCAACAGCATTGTAAGAACCATGTCACAACATTTAGGCATCGACCTCAAGTTTCACTGTGCATATCACCCACAGAGTGCAGGACTAGTGGAAAGAACCAATGGCACTATCAAAGCTAGGCTCAGGAAGACTATGGAAGAAACAGGAAAACCATGGCCTGAATGCCTTAGTTTAGTAAAAACCTACATGCACATCACACCTAACCATACAGGATGTACACCATTTGAGATAGTGACAGGGAGACCATTTCACTTGCCATTAGTAGAAGATCCTTTGGTACAGGACCAAGAAGGTGATGTAGATCCCATCACCAAGTGGCTGTGTGAACTGTTTAAGGAACAAGAGGTTGGGAGAACAAATGATCTGCCTAGTACCCCTTTGTCTCCCACACAGACACTGCTGATACCAGGAGACTGGATCCTGCTCAAAGTGATCAAGAGAAAACACTGGCACAGTCCTAGGTGGGACGGTCCATTCCAGGTCTAGCTGACCACACCCACCGCCATTAAGGTAGCAGAACGAGACACCTGGATCCACCAGCGACTCCACCAAGAAGGTGACGACACCCCTGATTTGTACCCCATACCAGACTATGACCCAGATGAGGATGACCCCGTCTAGGGGGGTCTTCCCCCCGATGTGTGCGACGCTGAATGGTCCACACCAACGGTGAGGACATGTGCTAGTAACCTCTGTCCTCCAACCCTTCTTCCTGCTACGCTCCACCCCTATGCTTGTGCGTACTCATGAACTGATCCAGATGATGAACTGGCCAAGAGGCGATCGTCTCCAGGCGGAGAGGTCGAGTGGGAATTTTTCCCTTCATAATATGGCAGAAGGGTTTTCGCCCACTCCTGTTCACATCACCTGTTGTAATGTTTAACCATGAAGAATGTAACTTAAAGTTCCTCCTAGGGAAGCAGTTATATTTGGAAGATGAGACAGTTGATATATGTATATGTACAAGTTGTTCAAAACTCACAACAGGAGGGATATGTAGAAGCTAAAAAGACATTGTACTTAGTATATGTGTGTTTTGAATATTAACTGTGTGTTTGAGTAATATCTGTAACTGTGAGGCTGCGCTGGGAAAAGTGCGTGGGGGTGCAATGAACAGGAACAGAATGCTCTAACTCCCTGCCACAACCTGACACACATACATTGTTCCTAGCCAGCTCAAACTGGTTCTTGTTACACTATTTCACTCTATCTCATGGAAAAGTACTGATTTATAACGCCCAAAACAGACCATAATACTTGTATCGCTCAACAACCTTGAAAATGTAATAAAAAGAAACTGTCAGAGAACGAGAGTCAGAGTTGAGCTGAGAGCTGATTGTGAGCGGAGACGAGTGCTCGTCTCCCTCCCTCCTCGACTCTCCTCCTCTGCAGACGGGTTAAAACTTCATCTCTGTGTCAAGCCTGATCCTTTTTGATGTTCCTCTGGGTTTAAACAACGAGTAATATTTTAGTGAGAATACCAAGTCTGAGTTTAGACCTAACATAATATTCTAGACTCATACTTACTATGAGAACCCCTTCCATTTCAGCAGAAAAACCTTCTCCACCACATACTCTTCTTCCTCTTCCACCTCCTCCTTGCTCTTCTTTCCTGCTCTGGTCGCCAGTTTGCCGTCTGCTGAAGGTGTGTGTGTGTGGGGGGGGGGGGGCATGCAGAGATAATGATACAAGGGTTAGAAGAACTAAAGGGAGATGTGAGTGAATTCTAGTTGACCGTGTTTTACTAGATTAAAATCTTCTGTGTGAATGGAGAAAATGCAAGGGCTGATGAGGGGACCAATCCATAGGACTCCAGAGTGTCAAGTATCTCCTGCATTCAAACTGAAAGAACTACTAAAATGTAAGGCCCAAAAGTCATTAACTGGAGCTACAAGCTACATGCACAGTAGCCTGGACCAACCACACTTCATTTAGCAGAACATCTCCAGATGTTCCTGTGTGAAAATGGAAAGTTCAGAAAGTCGTTTTGATGGTGCAACAAGGGAGGCCTGGTCGCTTCTTTAAGGGAATGCAGTGGGGTTCGAAGGTTTTGGGCAAGTTGGAGGTGCAACATGCAAAGGCCAGTAAAATGTTTATGAATATGTAGCGAATCTGTCGACGTGGGTAGCCGTTGATAGGTTTACACGGCATCTGAACAGGCTCGGAGACCAGGGGCCTGTTGCACGGAAGTAGAATGTCCAGCCAGGTGGAGATAACCGGGATAAGTGCACGTTCACGGCTTTCTCAAATAGACCACGGTATACTTCACAGATTTACTGATGCAGAGATGGAGAAGACACATGCGCCATATGTTTCACCCAATGAGCAGCAGCTTCTAATGGAAAGTAACGAGGAGGTGAAGCATATAATTAGGGCTGCACAATTAATCAAATTTTAAACACGATTTTGGCTTCCCACAATCAAATTTGAATAATCGAGCAATTTGTTTTTCATTCCATAGAACGCTCCATTTTTTTTTGTTGCAAAAGCCCATCTACCGCTCCGTTAACCGCTGTCTGATCATGAGCCAGTCAGAGTTGTTTCCTGCACCGTGCAGCTTAGTTTCTAGATGGAGACAGTCCCAGAGGACAGAGTAACGGGAGGAAAACTCCACAGATAACAGTGGGTTATACGGCGGTTTACAGGTTTACCAGTAAACGCAACATTTTGTCCGTCTGTGTATTCAGAGAACAGCAGTGACCAGTGCTAGTCGGTGCTAGTTATTGTCTGTTAGCTCACAGATCTCTAGGGCTCTATTTTTCCTCTAGGTCGCATCCGCTGCCTCTACACAAACGAAGCAATGTTGTTTATATCGACATGGTTTAATTTCACGCTACATGACCCATTTCTTCTGTAAAGCCGTGCCTGTGTTAGATCTCTCGTCTTACTCTCTCTCCTCTTACTCTCCGCGCAGCCCCGCATGAGAGGCAAACCTGTATCTGTACCAGTGTTTCCGCTGGTAACTCTGCTATCGCGGTCGCCACGACAACAAACACAGAACAAGTTATTGAATGCAGCTAACTTCAGTTGGTAGAGTAACAACGTGTGAGACGGAGCTGCTGGACCCATTCATAAAATACGCTCATCTCCCCCCCCATTCATAATGAGTCAGCCATCTCTCTGTGAGTACTCCCATCCCCCCCCCCCCCTCCTCCCTAGCTCTTTTAATCAGTTATTGATGAAAACAAGTAAAGGAGTTTTCACAGAGATACTTTTTTTTTATATATCCTAGGCTATTTATTTCAGATAATTTTCATTTCCATATGTTGCAGCAGTATGTCTATACAACATACAACTTCAACATAAGAGGAATGTAGCACATGGATGTGAAAGCAGTTATAAATAGCCTATGTGACAATAAAAGTTGTTTGGTTAACAACAAATAATCGTGATCACAATATTGATCAAATTAATCGTGATTATCATTTTGGCCATAATGGTGCAGCCCTAACTCAGAGTTCTGCATTCATAACGGACTGGAGGAAACATAGTATTGGCTGAATGTACTTGTAGATAGATAGATAGATACTATAGATAGCTAGATACTTTAGATATAGATAGATATTATGAATAGATAGATACTATAGAGATAGATAGATAAATAGATAGATACTTTATTCATCCCAAAGGAAAATTTAGAGGCAAGACAACATAACAAAAACCCAATCACACATATACACATAGTACACTCTCTTGAAATATTACAACTTCTTTAGACCTTTTGATACTGTACTTTATTGATTTTTTCCAGTTTCTTTTAAAATTTGGACTATTTCAGGATTTTCTTTAGTACTGTGAAGTTAATTTCGCAGTAAATGAATGTTTAAAGAAACACCTTGGACTGCTAACTAGCCTGTTAGCTTCTGCCCGAGGCTGCTAGCATATAAAACTCCTCTCAAACTGACTAATAACACGGAAAAATTACGTTAAATCAGACAACACAGCACACATTAGAAGAGAGCTGAGACTTTAACGCTAGCAGTTAGCCACGAAGCTAACAGCGGAGCTAACAACGGAGCTTGCCAGGCGTGTTGACGCATGCGCCGCTCGGTCTTCTATTTGCTTATTGTTCGCACACAGTCTGGCTGTCGTGTAAAAGACCAGTTATTAAGATATTGACCTGAACGCGTGCGGGTTCACCTGGAGCTCTGTGTCCGAAAAAACTCACCTAGAAGCTCTGCAGCAAACAAAACACACAGCTATCCTGCCGCCAGCCCCACACTTCCGGTTTCCTTTAAATCGGGGCTTTTCAGATTAAAAGTCTAAAAGACAGAAGGCTGCCGCCTGCAGGTCATGTAAATAATCACTACTTTTAGCGTGTATAGAGCAGCATATCTCCACCAGACTCCATGTAAATAATCACTACTTTTAGCGTGTATAGAGCAGCATATCTCCACCAGACTCCATGTAAATAATCACTACTTTTAGCATGTATAGAGCAGCATATCTCCACCAGACTCCATGTAAATAATCACTACTTTTAGTGTATAGAGCAGCATATCTGGGGTCTCATTTATAAAACTGCGCGTAGGATCCTTGCTGAAAGTGTACGTACACCCAAATGCCAAAAATAAATCTGATTTATAAAACCGTGCGCATGCACATCTGTATGTAATATTCTGTTTATAAATCACATATTACCTACAAGTGTGCATATGTGAATCAGCCTCTTATCCCTCCTTGTACATGCCCATTTTTAATTTTAATACTATGTTGATATTTAAAGAATAACTTGTGTATATTTCAACCTGGACTCTATCCCCCCCGTGGTTCTGTGTATGCAGTAGCATTTTGAAATACATTCTTTGAGGGGCAGGAAAACAGTGTAAAGACCTCCGAACTGGAGTGATGTGAACATTGAGTTAATATATAAATTTATTATAACTTAAATGATAATTTCATACAATCATAACTCAAGAAATGTTCTCACGATATGAACACATATACACACACACACACACACACACACACACACACACACTTACTTTCTACATTTTCAGGATTTTAAATATTTAAATAATATTAAAGAAAGAAAAGTTCGGTTATTGTTATTACTACACACGTCAGGTTGATTTAATTATGTATACTCTATATTACATATTATGTTGTAGTTTTTCCGTTGTTGTTTTTTGTAACCGTTAAATCATTTATTTTGAATGTGTTCAGTGTTACAGAAAAAATACAGTTTTTTTTAAATCTGGTGACCTACTTTAATTCTATTGGTTGCTGTTAACTTCCCGTCCAAACAGCTGTTGATGTGAGGGCAGAGGGGCGGGCCTTCGGCGGTGACGAGGAGAACGACTGTTATCCGTGATGATGAAGAGAATCAGTGGGTTGGTTCAAGATGGCGACCTGTGCAGACGTCTTATTCTGAGCTCCGAGGCTCTGACCGAGTTCCAATGATTTAAATTGACTTTTTGAGACTATGTCATCTGGAGTGGAACGTTGCCCTTGCTTCCTGTAAATTCAAACAAATGGACTTTTGCTGGTTAATTTTAGTGAAATACCAACTAGCATACAAACTGTTAGGTGTTAGCCAAAGTTTTGCTAGCTAAATCAGGACACGTGCGCAGTGTCCTGTGAACTAAAGTCTTGCTAACAACCAGGACACCTATGCTGAGATGTCAAAGAGAGACGGCAAGGATATGAAAAAGGGAGGCCTGATAATGGATGTGAATGTCGAAGATTCGTTCTCCGGTTTATGTACACCTCTTCCTGATACTCCCCCGAAAAGCCCAATTCCTAAGAAGGTCTGCACCAAAGAAGTGGAAGCTGACATCCTAAAAGCCATTAATGGCTTAAATGACCGTTTTTTGAAGATTGAAGAAATGGTAATGAAAAATACAGCCAAGATTATTAGAGTGCAGGAAAATGTGAAAGGGCTGGAAAACCAATGGAAAGGTATGGAGGACACAGTGAAGAAGATGAATGGCAAGATGACAATCCTGAGAGAGAAACTAGAAGAATTGAAGCGGTACAGTAGGAGAGGGAATCTTCGTCTTCTGAATCTTCCAGAAAGCAGCAACGAGGATGTGGGGAAGGAGGTGCTGGAGATTATCGCTGGAATCCTCCCAGAGGAAAAGAGCAAGCTTGGATTCATGGTGGACACCGTGTACAGGGCCGGACGTCCGAGAGAGGATAAAAGCACTCAACCCATCATCATTCAGTTCAGTATGCTCACTTTCAGATTTAAAGTATGGTGAGCCTCCCTCAACGCTGATGTCATGAAGAGAAAGAACCTCCGGATAACTGAGGATTTAAACCAACAGGAGAGACTGTGCAGGAATAAACTGTGGCCCCTTGTGAAGAAAGTGCGCCAAGACGGAAAGAAAACTAAATGACAGGGTCCTTTAGTCATCATTAACGGTGTGAGACACACTGCCTAACTTGTTATGCTTCTGTTAATGTGAGGTACAATGTTGACATTGCTTGACTTGCTTAAATTCTCTTAATATGAGGTAAAATACTCAAGTTTAATTCATCACCCATTTTTATGAGCTATTTTGTTCTTCTTATACATAATTAAAAGGGCAATATGTTCACTCCAATAATTAAACCTAAAAACATTTTAGGAGTCTTTTGAGGTACTCATGTTCAGAGCTTTCCACTTGACGGTAAGCTAACCTCTGATAGTTTAAAACTAATATCTTTTAATGTAAGGGGTATACGTGACAGCACGTTCAGTAGACGAAAAAATGCTGATTTTATTTTTTTTACAAGAGACTCACTCGGTGGACAGTGATGTGAAATTTTGGAAAGCTCAATGGGGCGATACATGTTGAAGAGACAAACAGAGAGAGAGAGAGAGAGACATGGAGAATTGCAGCAGAGGGTGTCGAGCAGGAAGATTGAGGTAGCAGGTGACTCCAACCACAGATCCAGACTCCACAGCTCGAAACATCTGCAGGAAGCGATAGGAGGAGAGAGGAAAGGGGCGAGAGAGCACAAGACTACGGGGGCGAGAGAGCGCAAAACTCCATGAAAGGGAAGAAGTTGAGTTAGTAACATGCATTAACATGAAGAGCTTTGTGGGTGAGAAGAAGGATTTTAATTTCTATTCTGGATTTTACAGGAAGCCAATGCAGAGAAGCTAAAACAGGAGAGATGTAACACGTGCTGCAACAATCTGGATCAGCTGAAGAGTCTTTATGGACTTTTTCGAGCGGCCTGATAATAAAGAATTGCAATAATCCAGCTTAAAGTAACAAATGCATGGACTAGTTTTTCTGCATAGATTTTAGACAGGACATTCCTGAATTCCTGAATGTGATGAAACTATTCAGGAAACTATGGTAGGCCTGGCCACAATTTCAAGACAGGGAGATCATTCTGTGAAGGTTATTGAGAGTTTAACTCAGCATAGTTTGATTGTGCGAAGTCAACACAAACAAAGAAATGTGTTTCCGCCCTGTTTCTAACAGAGTACCTTACGCATGTGAGGCGAACGTGATAACCACTACACTATGGAAACTGATGAAAAGATTTTATTTGCATGTTCGTGGAAATGCACCATTCATATTTTACTGCAGATGTTTAAAATGCTGTTAGACATGTTCATTTTTGACACAGAGATTTTTAAAGAGAGAGATGCTTTGGCATGGATTGAGTTACAGCGAATATGTAGTAAACCTAAACATATCTACATATATTTACTGTGGCCTAAAAGCTGGAATAGTATCACCTATCGATTGATTTTCCAAAAATAGAGCTTGGGCATTCCTCGGGGAGATTTTTCTACCAGCTTAGGCCTCAAGGAAGTCCCGGCGAACGCGTTGGACTACTCATGAGGGGAAAGCGGGCCTTGGCTCAGGCTGTGTTCAGCATGGGAGGAGACTCCTGATCCTAAATGGGAATACTGTCCAGCGATGGAAAGAGCACAACTCCTGGACAATTCCCACCAAGAGCAAGCACTAGGTGACAGAGGCAAGGAAAAACTTCCTTTTAAGAGGCAGAAACCTCGAGCAGAACCATGGCTCAGGGTGGGCGGTCATCTTCCCCGACCTGTTGGGGGTGAGAGAAAGAGAGACAGAGAAAGAGAGTGACAGAGAGAAAGAAAGACACACTGTTAGACTTTTTTATTGTACATTTGTGGTAACTACACAGTATCATAACTGTACATGTTTTTTACAATATAATACCCTTACAGTAACTTACTGGCAACACGTTCAAGACAACCCAAAAAGTGGTGCTATACCTGTTTGCACCTGAATGTAATAATCTGTTCAGTTGGATTAGTAATTTGTCAGACATGGACAAAGTGCAAACCACAGTGCACTGCCTCTGTCTGTGGATCCTGGAGGCCGCTTGATTGATTGATATTCTCACTTATTTGAACAATAATAGAGATCTAATGTTTTATCAAACCGGGTTGGGTAAGTAAACTTTCTGTGAATTGACATGTAAGAACAATACAATGCACGTCCAGCTTCTGCATTTCTGCATGAGGCAGCTTCCCGAATTTCTAAGTAACAGGAAAATACCCTGATAAGCATACATGTGCAGCTCAACCTCAAAAAGCCATAAAGCAAAAGCTTGTGGCTTAAAGATTGAGCTCCCGCTCATAAAACATCAGTTATTCGCAGTCTCTGTGGCGCAATTCGGTCAGCGCAGTTGGCTGTTAACTGAAAGGATGGTGGTTCAAGTCCACCCAGGGACGTTTGTTGCTTAAATTACCTGGAGTGGGCCAACTCTTGGATTTATCCTTCTGCAGAAGACCATAGAGCAGTGCAAAGATAACCCAAGTGGCCTTACCTCTATTAGAAGGTACAGTTCTGCAAACCATGTACATATTAATCTTTACGGTCATTGGTATGCAGATCACTTGATGTAATACAAGCAAATACATAAGGCCCCACCCAACAGTTTTTGTGATACATGGCGTGCAACAGTATGTCAATGATCAAGCTTGTTACTGTGACCAAGAAATCACCAGCAAAATGACTGATACATCATCAGTTCCGAATTTTCTTGGATGCCAAATATTTGAATTCAAAGTCAGAATCCAATTGACATGTAAGAACAATACAATGCACGTCCAGCTTCTACATTTCCGCATGAGTCAGCTTCCCCCAATTGACGTGTAAGAACAGAGTAACAGGAAAATAGCCTGATAAGCATACATGTTCAGCTCAACCTCAAAAAGCCATAAAGCAAATGTTTGTGGCTTAATGATCGAGCTCCCGCTCATAAAACATCAGACAAGGCGCAGTCTCTATCTAATCTAATCATAACATCTAATCATGTTTGTTCATGTCCAAAGTGAGATTCACCCCGTCCAATCACGTAGCGGGATGACAATGGACCTAGCCAATCATAACGCTGATTAATTGGGAAGATTGGATGACGCACCACGTACATAACGTACCCAGCGTGCCTAGTAACGGTTTGCTGTCATCGCACTTAAGCTGACAATGTCATTAAATATATCATTAAATTCAATGGCAAGTAACCATTAAGATGTGTTTTCTGATCATTTTGCTACGTGTTACATTATGTTATATGGCATCATAGCTAACAATCGCCAATGCTAACTGTAGCGGTAGGATAGCTAATATGATCGTTCGTGTCATGTGAAATGTAAACAAACTGACGTGAACGTTACAATTGATAAATGTAACGTATCAAATATTAATATAAATAGAAAAAAGCCATGTAGCTACTATGGTATTACTATTCTTAGGTAACTACTTGCTCCTGGGTAAATTGCAAGCTGTAGGTTAACTACTGTATTATGGCTTGTTTGTGTCATGTAAACAAACTAACGTTACAATCTACATATAATATTCTTAATATTGCTATGAATAGAGAAACAATATGTAACTAACTTGCTATGATAGCCTACTCTTTGATAACCATCTAGGTAGATTGCTACCCATTTAAAACTAACTTGATTGATTTGATAATGCAGCTGTCACTGTAGGTGTGCATTTGTGCTGTAGTGTCACAGTGTATTGTCCAAAGGATGCTCATTGTATATGAGGGCGTATTCCGGCTCAGGGGTAAGGCCTACTGGAGGCACCAGACCAGCCCCTAAGCAGCGGAAGTGGCATGACCTCTATCAGAAGGTAAAATATAGCAATATATAATGATAACTTCAAAAAATATACCATACAATAGTGCAGATACTATGAATAAAACAAATTACTGTATACCCCAGTCTGTATTCCTCCTGAACTGGTGAGTTTACATGACCTAAAGCCCCAGTGGCCTAATGGATAAGGCACTGGCCTCCTAAGCCAGGGATTGTGGGTTCGAGTCCCATCTGGGGTGATGATGGGTTGACCAGCGCGGGTGTGCTGGGCCCATAACCCAGAGGTCGATGGCTTGAAAACCATCTTCTGCTAAATGTATTTTGCTGGTGACACAATGTTAGACACTCTGAAAGGGTGATGTATCAAGAGATTATGACCCTCAACCTGATTTCCATGGTGAGATGAATCATGATATAACTGCTGGAAAAGTTGTAGACAGCCCATGAAAAGTGGCAAGTCATGTTCGGGCAGTTTACTGTCCATTTTGACAAGTCCACATCCACTACCCTGCCATGACCCTGTAGTAATGCTGACTTTCCAGTGATGTGGGTGGGCTATATACAGGTTTTGATCATATCCATCGGTTGCATGGACTGGACTTCAATACCCCGGTTCCACCACCTGATCGCTGTTTTGTCTTTTGGGCTCACACCTAAACACACCCGAAGCATCTCAGCCTAAAATCACCCTGCACCACAAAGGGCTCTCAAGCACTCCCAGCTGTGCTTTTGCAGAAGAGCACCTTGGAAGAAGGCTTTATACCTAAACACCAATTCCCATACTGGGAGTTGAACCCGGGTCACCTGGGTGAAAACCAGGAATCCTAATCGCTAGACCATATGGGACTGACTATTTATTAACAACAGGGATTTCATGAATCAATTCATAGACACTTCTTATGTAAGTTTGATCTTGAAGCTTTTGAGTGTTCTTTAGGTTTTTATCTGCTTTAACTATTACCGGACTTCCAATATGTCAAATTAATGAAGAGAGGAATGTTTGGACATAATACAGATTAATTTTATTTTTATTTGACCTTTATTTAACCAGGAACAATCCCATTAAGCTACAGTAACTCTTCTTCCATGGAGTCCTGCCAAGACAGGCAGCAATAAGTTTTATAATACATAAAAGACAGGACAATGGTTCCATACTACACCACAAATCTCTATAGATACTACAGGACATTACACTTAAGCTAATGCATACATACAACTTTAAAACAGGTTCCACTGAGATTTGAACTCAGATTGCTGGATTCAGAGTCCAGAGTGCTAACCATTACACCATGGAACCTTTAAAAGTGTTGCAAGGGTTTTCTTGGCAGTTTCTTTCATAATATCCACATGTTTGATATTGAAGGCACACAACAATCACAATGAAGCAAAAATTATTGGCCAACTTAAGTCATTTAGTTATCTAAGCGTTCAGAGGATGTGGGAAAAAAGCAAGTCAAGAACAGGTTTTAAAGGACTTGCCACAGACAGTGAATACAGCAGTAGATATGTCTACTGTGTACAAACACACACTGTTAGACTTGAGGCCGCCTCGCAGGGTCCCTGGGACTTAACATTTGGGTCCCTGGGACCCAGGGATGTGTGTGTGTGTGTGTGTGTGTGTGTGTGTGTGTTTATTCAAAACAGATTCAAGGTTTGTTCGGGGCTGGTCCACGGGGGCCAAGACGTAAATGTAAATGTGCTGTATTTATATAGCGCTTTTCTAGTCTTAACGACTACTCAAAGCGCACACATCATACAGGAACCATTCACCATTCACACACATTCATAAACTGTGGCCGAGGCAGAGCGACACCAAAGGTGCCACCTGCTCATCAGATAAACATGCACACACATTTTACTCTTATGCGCAGCATTTATGTGTCTTAAAGGTTCAGTGTTAACTTGCCCATTGGACACTTTTATGGGACTTTAGGGCTAACTGTTTTTTAAACCTTCCAATTGGCAGGCAACTTGAATTGCCTTGTTGCTGAAATGTGCTATACAAATAAATCTGCCTTGCCTTGCCTTTACTACTACGGCCTGGGTTCAATTCCCAGTCAGGGAATGGTCAGGACTTGACAGATTTAGGTGTAACATTTGAAAGAGTTAGTTTCTGGGCTTGTTTTTGGTTGATTTAGATTTGTCAAATTATTCCTCATTAGTTTAACGCTAGAACACCAACACTTTTAAAGAGTACCATTTCCTTTAAATCAGACCCCCGACAGATCGGTCATAAACACTTCATCTGCCTCTATATCAATAACAATTAATTTCCTTTTTTTCAAACAGTAACTAAACCCCTAACCAACATTTTTTACCTGACAACCAATGTATGTTAGTGTCAATTAATGTTATTGTTGGATTCAGGTCAAAAGTTTGACATTTTAGTGCAATGCAAAGGTTCATAACAGATATGAAATGAAACTCACATCTACAAAAATAAATTTGATAGCTGTGACTCCCTGATGGTCTAGTGGCTAGGGATTCGGCGCTCTTACCACCGAGGCCTGGGTTCAATTCCCGGTCAGGGAATGGTCAGGACTTGACAGATACAGGTGTCAAATTTCCTGTGGAACTCTGTGGGTGGTGTCAGAGAGGAGGACGCTATCCGAACTACATTCCATCTTGGACAATGTCTTGTGCCCAGTCCATGGCTTGCTGCTCATTAATCAGAGCACTTTCAATGACTCATTCTCCCAAAATGCACCACAGAGTGCCACATGAAGTCATTCCTGCCTGTGGCCATCAAACTTTAACAGGGGCATTGGTTCAACCTGTTGAAAAATGTATTCAGCTTCTTGGCCCTCTCCATTGTCCCCCCTGTAGTTCTGGTCTTTGTGACCTGTGATGGTCCTCGCACCTTCCCAGACCTCCCTCATGTTGTTTTCCCTCAGCTTCTGCTCCACCTTCCTCCTGTAGCTGTCCTTAGCTTCCCTCACACAGTGTTTCATCTCCCGCTGTGCTGCCTTCATGGCCTCCCTGTCTCTGCTCCTGAAGGCAGCCTTCTTTCTGTTGAGGACAGCCTTAACCTCCTGTGTTACCCATGGCTTGTTATTAGGGTAACAGCGGACAGTCCTGATGGGGGACACCACGTCTGCACATAAGTTCAGGTAGTCCGTCAGACAGTGTGTCATCCCCTCTATGTCCTCACCATGCGGGTCGATCAGCACATCCCAGACTGTGGTGTTGTAACAGTCTCTCAGGGCACTTTCCATCTCAGGGGAACACCTCCTGCTGGTGCGAGTTGTCACCGGCTGTTTTTGGACCAGGGGGGGTGTACAGTGGCTGTAGACACCCTCTGCTGCAATTATCCATGTCTCTCTCTTTCTCTGTCTGTCTCTTTCTCTCAGCCCCAACCAGTCGAGGCAGATGACCGTCCACCCTGAGCCATAGTTCTGCTCGAGGTGTCTGCCTCTTAAAAGGAAGTTTTTCCTTGCCTCTGTCGCCTACTGCTTGCTCTTTGTGGGAATTGTTGGGCTTCCTTAAATAACATCACAGAGTATGGTGTAGACCAGTTCTTTTATGAAAAGCGCAGTGAGAACTGTTTTTGTGGTTAGGTGCTATATAAATAAAATTGAATTGAATTGAATGACCTGAAACTCAACTTCTTAGCCTCATAGTTGTTGTTTTACGTTCCTGGATCCGTCTTACATTCCTGCTGTCTTCCTACGTTCCTGGATCCTGAGGTAGGTGATCATATTGTCTCTGAAAATATATCTTTGATAGCAGGATCATTCTCAATCGTGCTGTAAAACCTTTGTCTTTCTTGGAGTATATCCAGTCTAATACTTTCTTAAAAACGCATATCTTTTGCTATGGTTAGGCCCTCGTATCCAAACTACACCAGCAGATGTAGTAGTGGCGATGTAGCCTTGGTAAATAATTAGCAGCTGGTAGCTAAATCTCCCCATCTGGGAATCAAACCCCCATCTTCCGTGTGACAGGCGGAGGCGGTCATCCAAAGTTTCTGTAGTATAGTGGTTTTTGCTTTGGAACAAGTTGCACTATTTGAAAAATGCCTTTGAGATACAAGAACTTCACTTGGGACAGCAACTTACTCCCGACCTGATGGGAGCAATCCAGCGCTTTCAGACTAGGAGGGGCTGACTTTTCATCCCGACTGCTTGACACTGAATGTCCGGTCTTCCGTAGCGCGCACTTTCGGGAATTCTTTAGCTAGAACGCCCTAAACTGATTCCCATTCATTTCCTATGGTACTGCTAAACCACTACGGATGTAATATATCCTTGGCCACTAGTATGCACACTGGAGGCGTTTTTGCCCTGGAGCAGTTTAGCGAGTGAAGCTTCCGGCCCCTCTCAGTGCTCGTGTGGACAGTGGATTTACAGCACACACTGATTGAGGTCCGTTGAACATTACGCTAAAAGGTAAGTTATTTATAGTATTATGAATGAAAAGATGTTTAAATGACCAAACGTGTAATGAAATGTTATGTTGTCCCTGTCTGACGTTTTCTGTTTTAACATTACATGAATGCTATAAAGTTAGTTACAGTTCATGTTAACGCCACTTTAGGATGGATTACATGTTAACTACCGTTAATGTGACGTTAACCTAAAACCGTGGTTTGATTCATGTGTTTGTTTATTGTCTATTTATGTTCGTGGTGAGTAGAAATTGGCATTATATTAAGTGGAAAGCATTACTGTGTGACTTAAGGTTAATGCAAGAGAGGCAGGAACTCTGGCACTCTCTGACCAAGGGGAGTAAGACTACCAGTGTGCCAGTTGTTACCATGTCTGCTGCAGTTCTTGATCCACCACCACCACCTGTGCAGACCCAGGCTACGCCTCTAACTCAAGACTCTATTGAGAAAATAGTTAGAAACATAATGGACAAACAGCAGCAGCAACAACAACCACAGCCAGCACAAAAAGAATCACAGACAAAAACATGTCTTTCCTGTGGCCAGCCAAAGTCGAGGTATGAGAATGATGGTTCTTCCATCCACTTCTTTTACCAGCAAGGACCTGTCAGGTAGTTCTGCTGCTCCACTAAGGTTTTTAAAGCCTATGGTGCTGAAGGTCTGACTTTTGTTGTGGAAGTTTCTGTTACAGCGAGGGAGGATTTTTGAGTGATAGAAAAAAGACCTTGTTGAAACAAATAAAGACAGGCTGCAAACTGGATTAAAAGTTTAGGTATTTGGTGGAAGGGTTTAATTATTTTCTCAAGACAATCAAAAATGACAAGAACAGCTTTCACAATGAATCAAGATTTACAAAGTGACAACAGTTCTCTGTTTAACACACAGCATATACCGTCCTTATATCCCCGTGCATCTGTCTCTGGTGCGTCAAGAATGACTGTAGCCGTCATTCTGTCTGAGAAATCAGAGATTTATCTCGTCTGTAGAATGCTTCATGGCTCCAACCTTGCTTACAGTAGAGAAATGCAGAGTCATAACATTCTTAGCTGTCTCCAACACTGGAGGACTTATTTTAGGATATACACATATTTCAGAGGAACATTGAAGGATTTATAATGAAAAAATCCCTTAAGAGATGAACAATTATTAAAAGAAAATCATTGTCTATGTAATTTTCCCATTACTTTCCACCCTTTTGATTACAACCTTAATCATTACACATATGAAAATTACTGAAAGGACATGCATATCTGCATGTCCCAAAAAAGATGTTTTAGTGATGAATGTAAACCTCTTAGTTTAAGCTATCACTGCATCAAGTCTAAAAGAAGGAATTCAGGACCATCATCTTTGAGTTGTAAGGCTTGATACTGAACTTTCTCAATAATGAACAAAGAGGAAATCATTTTTCATATTAATGGGATAATACACCAAATATTTAAAAACAGAAAAAGATCACAGAGATTACTGGAACCACAATTTCCCCATCCAAGCCTTCCACCCCTCCCCAAATATCCAAACAGCGCCCCAGTCCCACCCAGAATCAGTGTGGGGGACATCTTGAGCCCCTAAGACAAGTGGCGAGTTGTTTTTGCTGAAGTGTCTGTCTGTTTTTTTTTTTTTAGTTACCTTCAATGTCTGGGATGAATGTGCAGCATTGATCACCTAATACATGACAGAGGCCCCCCTGAGCTGCAACAGTGAACCTAGACCCATCTGGTGCTGAAGTAACATGTTAAGCATAGCTGTAGGCTGTAGGAAAATCGCTGAACCCCGCAAACATGAATGTGGTCAGACTTTCCAAATTTTTATATTTAAAAAAAAATGTTTTATTTTATTAGTTTATTTGACAGGGACAGTGTACATTAATTAACATTGCTGTAAATGCCCCAGAATTAGCCAAAAGGCTATTTTTCATCCGTTATCCCTGGACAGATCTTAAAATAGTCTCCCTAAAAAACAACAACAATAAGATTACAGTCAACAATACAAATATAAAAAGTAGTAAAACAGATTAAACTCTTTAAATCCTGTTGATAAATACAGTGTACAAATGTAATACAGACATTATGGAAAAAAAAACAAACAAACAAATAAAATAAAAAATGGATGGTACACATAAACACAATAGAGACACAAGTGGCAGCACGGTTGGGTTGAGTGATAATACATTTTCTTATTAATGCTGACATGCCTGATGTGTTATGAACCAGTTTTTTAGATGTTTTTTGAACAAAGTGTATGTGGTGAGTTCTCTGATGTTCTGAGGGACAGAGTTCCACTCCCGTGCTGCTGTGACTGATAAGGCACTCTGACTAAATGTACTTCTCCGCAGAGGAACAACACAGTCTCCTCGGGCCGACCCTCGTGTTACTCTCTGTGTGGTGTTCCTTATGGTCACACACTGACACTGAGTGGAGGAGATGACAGACCATGGATGATTTTGTATAACAGACAGAGGTTTGAATACTTAATGACATTTTCCCAACTTAAAAGCTTATGCTTTTGTAAAATGGCACAATGGTGATATCTTGATGTTTTTTTTTTTTTATCCAGAATTTTGATTTGTTTGTAAAGTGTCTGTTTTGTAAACAGTAAGTGATGTGAGACAGAACCATACTGTGCATCTAAGGAAGTTTCAGTAGATTAGTGTTGTTTTGTTTTTATCTGTGCCACCACCAGTTTGAATATCATTAAGCCTGTCTCCTCCATGAGGATCTAGGCACCACCACCTGCATCAACTCCTCAGCTTCTTCAGCTTCAGGGAGAGTTTGCATCTGCGTTTGTGACCTCACAGTTTTATGCCACGATTGATCTGGTCTCTTCCTCTTCCCCAGATAACATTCTCTCTGTGTTCCATTCCACGTGCACTGAAATCCTAGACTCTATTGCCCCTTATTTGATTAAAGCTGGTAAACCTAAGGTGGACCCCTGGCTAAATGACACCACAAGGTTCCTTAGGCAACACTGCAGACAAGCTGAGCGAAGATGGAAAGACAATCTACAAGTGTCACTGGGTGTATTAAGGGACAGTCTATCCACATACCAGAATGCTGTGAAGGTGGCGAAGATGCAGCATCTCTCTTCTGTCATAGCTAGCAATTGCCACGGACCTAGATTGTAATTTAATACTTTTAACTCATAAATCCATGCAACTCTGCTCCGACAGATGTGTCAATCATCAGAAAGAAAATCTGTGTTTTAACAGACACACCTGGGACCAGGTTGGAAACCAGAATCAGCTTTAAATCCAGTCCTAATCTAGTCATCACTAAATTTAAATAATTTCACTGGAGTTAGTTATTATTTTTGCATCATCAATACCAAATTAAATCTAATTGGATGGGAATATTTACGGAATTCTCTAATTCTCTAATTCTGCTAATTCATCTCCATCCCAACAGCATAATTAAACAGCGCAGTTAACAGTTCCACAACCATTTCATCCAGTGTTTTGAAATGCGGCAAAAAAATTAAATGACGCAAGCAATGATATTTAAGAGTAAATTTAAAACTCTCCTCTTTGATAAAGCTTATAGTTAGGGAGCAAGGAGTCGCAGTTCGTCTAGGCCAGCGGGCGGGGTGTATAGCCGCAAACATGGCCCCTTCTCTTCTCTGCTTCTCTTCATAGTTGTCAGATTAAGTTACCATATAATCAATAATATAATAAAACTAGAGGAAGGCAGTGCAGTACAGCCCAATCCAGCAGGGGAGAGTTCTAGCCTGACCAGGCTCCTCTATTTACCCTGTCTCTCTTAGTTACACTGTGATAGTTTTAGACTGCCGGGGGACTTCCTTTGACACACTGAGCTCCTTTCTCTTCTATCTTTCTATTTTCCCACTTTGTGTGCATCCATGTCCCAGAAATGCTTGTTACTGACCTAGCTCTGGGGAGTCATTCGCCGGAGTCCTTATGTTCTTTTCCCCAGCATGTTTCCTCGGATCAGGGAGGCTCCAAAATCATGGTTGCAGCTGTTGCCATGGTCCCATCTCTGCGATGCCATGTTCCATCCTGCTACGCTGTGCGGTGCCCTGCTAGGTCCTGCTGTGCCTTGTAATGCCGCACAGTACCCTGCTATGTCATGAACTACAAACTACTATTTTTTGGGACTGTTATTGCCACTCTTCATTTTAACCCCAACCCGGTTAACATCGGACACCGCCTACCAAGAGCCTGGGTCTGTCTGAGGTTTCTTACTAAAAGGGAGTTTTTCCTTGCCACTGTCGCACTGTTGCTTTCTCTGGAGGGTACTACTAGAACTGTTGGGTCCTTGTAAATTATGGAGTGTGGTCTAGACCTACTCTAACTGTAAAGTGTCTCAAGATAATTCTTGATATTGAATTGTTATCACATTCACAAGAATTGGAAGTGCATACATAGGTGTCAGCTCCCTTTGATAGCTCAGTTGGTAGAGCGGAGGACTGTAGAGGCATCAAGCTGAAATCCTTAGGTCGCTGGTTCAATTCCGGCTCGAAGGAGCACTCTTTTCCAGAGTTTCCCTTTGGGGATGAATAAAGTATTTCTGATTCTGATGTAGAGATGGACAGACGACCCAGAAGCATAATACTTCTTGCCGAGACATAACAAGAAACAAAAAAAGAGGTGGGGGTGATAGAGTTAAGCCCTGACATAATAGAGTAATAAATAAATGCCAGTGACGGCAACCAAGCTAAATGAACTGTTAGCTAAATGACAGGTCCGGTTGAGTTAGCCTACCGTTAGCTTGTGAGGTATCTAGCATTATCAATGGTAATTTGTATTGGCATGTCATCGTTAAACTTTACGTATATGTATTACCGTTTAACATATGTACGGTAACGTTAAACACTAAACATAAGGATACTTACACTTAAGCATATTTCTCCGTTGGTCCGCCATTTAATTTTTGTTAAGGAGCCGGCAAAGCCCCGCATAGGATTGTGGGTGATTTGGGACACCAAAATACACATATGCATCCTTTTCGGTCTATTGGAAATTTTCTGAATGAAGGACTACGTCCTTGGAGGAATTCGGATGATCCTCGAAATTGGAACGGTCCTGCGACGGACGTCGATGTCGTAGCGTCCTCCTCCTGGCTTTGGAGGATCCTTCCTTGACATTAAGAAACTGCTGCTAATTAATCTTCTCCATCCCAACAGCATAATTAAACAGTGCAGTTAACAGTTCCACAACCATTTCATCCAGTGTTTTGAAATGCGGCAAAAAAATTAAATGACGCGAGCAATGATGTGCACTTGATAGCCTGTTCCATTGTACATGTTCTCCAAATGCTAAGAAGGACTCTGACCTTCCTTGGTCAGACTAGACTTGGAAGGACTAGTCCTACCAAGGAAGGATCCTTGACATTGAGAAACGGGAACTGTCTCTGTCGGATTCGGAGACCAACGGACCTTCTGTGTGGAGTGGAGAAGAATGCAGTTGGAGAAGCGTGTCCTATATGTCTCCGTAGGCACCAGATACTGTATGCTGTCTGTGAAAAGCTTAGTGTCTCACTGCCTCTGCCTCTCTCTCTCTCGCTCTGTCTTGCAATTTCAATTAAATTTAAATTGCTTTATTGGCATGATTGTCAGAAATAACAATATTGCCAATGCATCAAGAATAATAACGTGAGAAGAAATATATACATGCAATTCATTGAGTACATTAAAATATTTAAATTTAAGATGAAAAAATAGGAAATCAACAACAGTTTTAATCCCGAGGTGATCAATCTATATACTGTAATATATCTAGTGTCAAATGTAAGAAAGAAAACAAAGACAGAAGCAAACAAACAAAACGTGAAAAAACAATCGGAGTAGAATATATGAGAAGTCATAGACTCTCGCTCGCTCACTCTTTTCTTCCCAGGTTCCTTTGGCAGGCAGAGACCGACAGAGGAAAAAGTTAAAGCTGTTGTGGCTAAGGAGAAGTGGAGGAAAATGTCCCTCTGCATGGGATGTTCTTCAGATGTGGCTATCGCCATTGAAGGCAGCCATAGAAGACAACCAAGACATCATCAAGTCAGTGGTGGAGCAAAAGTGGAAGGGGATCAATTTGAAGGATTTTGGAGAACCTAGGGTAAAGGTGAGGAAAAACAAAGGCAAAGTCCAAACTCTCTTGCAATGGCGTTGCCATGGGAGCAAAGTAACAGCTGTATATGTTTGTTTTTCTTCCGGTGTATGCAGGCGTAATCACTACCATGCGGTTCTCAAAAAACGATGTAATATGTTGACTACCATGGAATGATCGTCTCGGAATCAGAGGGGAAGATGAAAAAATACCAGAGGGACAGATGTGCCATCTCTTCTTCTTCAGGGGAAACTTGGGGACAAAACTATGCATTGATTCCCAGATGTTCCCCCTGCAAAGTGTCACCCTGGCAGGGACACCTTTGGAAGGTGGTTGCACCACTTGGGCAAGGCTTTCAATGTGAAGCCTGTGGTGTTCCAACAAAAAACTTTGCAAATGGACCCAAAGACACCATACTGTTCTTGGCCAAAAAGGCATAGCCGTGTGCGAGGTTTGCTTTGGGACTTTTTAGACGGGCTCCCTCAAATGGGAAGGCATGGACCTGGCATGGCTGGATGACTAAAAAGACTTTGTGTGTGTTTAATTTTTCATGTTAATTTTATGTAATTTTGTTAGGTATGTTTCATTTGTCAAATATATGTGTAAAAATGTGTGTATTCAATTTAATAAATGTTTGAATTCAATATTGCAGAATAGATCTTTAGTCACAAGTATAACAACATTGTGTTTTGTGCTTTTTATGCTCTCTAAAACATTACATATCTATGGAAATGTACTTTTAAAAATTTTTGCAGGTCAAATTGTAAAAGATTGGATATGATCCATATCTTGCTTAACGAATGTATCTATATCAATATAATATCAAAATGTAATTAAAAATATTTACAGGTCACAATTGTAAAAGTGGCATGAAAAGAAAAGACTCAAGTAAATACAAGTAATAACATTCAATTCAATTGTATTTATAGTATCAAATCATAACACGTTATCTCAGACACTTAACATGTAGAGTCCTAGACCACAGACCCAACAGTTCTAGTAGTTCCTCCAGAGCAAGCAACAGTGCAACAGATATATGATAATCATATCTAATATCTATATCTATATATATAGGCCATTTATTAGGTATGGTAATACCCCCTTTTTGCCTTCAGAACTCCTCAATTCTTCATGTCATAGATTCAACACCTGTGGGAAATTCCTCATGGGAGTTTGGTCAACAATCACATGGCATTTAAGCAATTTTCGGCTGTGGTCCATGGTCAAGACCATCTCCTGAACTCCCAAACTCTATTGGAATGAGATCTGGTGGGAAAGAACGGCCATTTAACAATCTT
Source organism: Etheostoma perlongum (assembly GCA_026937815.1). Classification (NCBI taxonomy): domain Eukaryota; kingdom Metazoa; phylum Chordata; class Actinopteri; order Perciformes; family Percidae; genus Etheostoma; species Etheostoma perlongum. The sequence goes on along the minus strand of JAEKDQ010000791.1, from coordinate 30,171 downwards.
GTCATGTTCAAGAAACCAGTCTGGATTTCCAGCTTTATGACATGGCGCATTTCCTGCTGAAAGTTTAGCCAAGAATGGGTGTGGTCAAAAGGGATGGACATGGTCAGCAACAATACCAGGTAGGCTGTGGCGTTTACAAAGTCAATGGTACCAAGGGGCCCAAAAGAGTGCCAAAAAATATTCCCCACAGAGGTCATGACACCAGACCAGCCTGAACCGTTGATAAAGGCAGGATGGATCCATGCTTTCATGTTGTAGACCAAATTCTGACCCTGACCATCCTGAATGAAGAGCAGAAATTTGACTGACTCATCAGACCAGGCAACGGTTTGCAGCAAATTGCATTTGTGAAGCCACAACAAGCCTCAACCTTTCTTAGGAAAAGGAGGGCATGGGCTTCAACAGCCTCAAAAGACCCCCCGTTCCAGAGATGCTCATCTCCACTTGGTTGGAAAATAGGAAAAACCAGAAGCCATTCTCCTCTGACCTTGGCATCAACAGCTCACCAAAATTGGACAGTTGAACCACTGTAATAATGGTTGCCTGGTCTGATAGATTCATTTCTGTTGAGACATTCAGATGGCAGAATTTGGCAATCATGCCATGATCAAAGTCACTCATATCATTTCTTCCCCCATACTGAATGAGAACTGCATGGAACATTCATCATGCCTTGTTACCACTGTGCAGGCTGGTGGTGGTGGTGTAATGGTAAGGGGGATGTTTTCCTGGCACACTTTAGGCCCCTTAGTGCCAATTGGGCATGGTTTAAATGCCACGGCCTACCTGAGCATTGTTTCTAACCATGTCCATCCCTTTATGGCCACCATGTACCTGTCCTCTGATGGCTACTTCCAGCAGGATAATGCACCATGTCACAAAGCTTGAATTATTTCAAATTGGTTTCTTGAACATGACAATGAGTTCACTGTACTAAAATGGCCCCCACAGTCACCAGATCTCAACCCAATAGAGCATCTTTGGGATGTGGTGGAACGGGAGCTTCGTGCCCTGGATGTGCATCCCACAAATCTCCATCAACTGCAAGATGCTGTCCTATGAATATGGGCCAACATTTCTAAAGAATGCTTTCAGCACCTTGCTGAATCAATGCCACATAAAATTAAGGCAGTTCTGAAGGTGAAAGGGGGGTCAAACACAGTATTAGTATGGTGTTCCTAATAATCCTATAGGTGAGTGTAGAGCTCTGTAATGGTACAAATAAGGGAGCATATCAATCAATCAAGCTGCCTCAATGAGGATCCACAGACACAGGAAGTGCACTACACTTGCACTTTGCCCGTGTCTGGTAACTACTACTAACCAATTGAAAAGTTTATTGATATGCTCCCTTATTTGTACCATTACAGAAATCAAACCTGGGCAAAATGCTTACATGAAATCCGTCGAGAAATGCTGAAAGCTCTTGGTTTGGAGGGGCTGTCTTGGTTGACACACCTCTTCAACATTGCATGGAGGTCTGTGGCAGTGCCTAAGGAGTGGCAGACTGGTGGTGGTTCCCCTCTTGAAGAAGAGGGACCAGAGGGTGTGTCCCCATTACAGGGTTATCACACCGCTCAGCCTCCCTGGTAAAGTATACGCTAAGGTGCTGGAAACGCAGGTTTAGCCTATCCTCAGGAAGGAGTCTACCAAGTTGCATTTTAGTTTTAGTTACTTCACCAAGCGCTGTTATAATAGTTCAGCACAAATGATATAGCTCCAAATCATCATATCAGTTGCCTTCTAGCTCTGTAACATTTGCAAATGGCAGTGGTGGGATATGAACCCACGCCTCCAAAGAGACTGGAGCCTTAATCCATCTTAGACCGCTCGCCACACTACCTCCAAGTATCAGCTCCCCACATCGTGACACACACAGGGACCATAACTAACGGTATGCTTGTTAGTGTTATTGGAACAAAACTTCCGCAAGAAAAAAGCCAATACTTTATTAAAATCACTTATAACTTTTTGTCATTTTTCTCTGCCATTGTTGATTTTAGAATATTGTATCCAGCTTTAAGTGAGTAGGTTTTAGGTCTGTGTGAATATGGGCTGAGCATTTACCTGGGCTGAATTTTTGAACATCTTCTTTTGCATATTCACTGTAAAGAGCCATTACTCCTCCAACTGCCAACTATTGTTCCAGAGACAATAGGATATACAGTTTTAGATTGCAAGGTAACTGTCCAAGACCAAAGACTTCACTGAAATACCTCAAGTGATCAAAACAGTTTGTCAAAATGGGAAAGGTCATGTTTTTGATTACAAATTCCAGCACAGTTGTTCATTCACCATTCAAAAACAAAAGTACAATCATGAAAGAAATACTACTTAGATCTGTAGGTCCAACTGGCATCTTTGATGGCGGCCAGGGTGAGAAACTGATTTGCAAAGTCACATGCTGGTATCTGTTTCTTTTGGGGTTGCCTAAAAACAATAACAGGTCCGGCACTCCTTTCTAGTATAGTATAGTTTCAACACATCAGCGTTCCTTTCCAAGGAAGTCTTTAGTAAAAGGCGAAAGACTTGTGCGTTATGAAGAGAAACCAGAGAGAGTACCGCCTTCTGCTCGAGATCAGCCGAAAACCCTAGTCGACCCAGTCCAAACCATCGCGGTAAGCCTCGCTGGGTGTCCAAACTAGAATGATAAGAGGCAACTTGGTAGACTCCTTTCTGATGTTTATATCTGTACTCACAATGCCCAGCCAATCACAAGTGTTAAATGTGAATAGTCAATGTGTGAGTAATCAGGAAGCTCAGATAAAAGATAGTTGCAAGGTCTATCAAATGTTTAACTTTGCAACCCGTAAACTATTGGAACCTTGGTCCTTCCCTCAAAATGTGAATCACAGATTTTCCCGTCCCTGGCTTTGTAAAGCAGAGCAGAGTGGCGCAGGGGAAGCGTGCTGAGCCCGTAATCCCGAGGTCGGTGAATCAAAACCATCCTCTGCTAATTGCTGTAACACCCATAAAAAGTGGACAACAAATACAGTAAAAATGCATTACAGTAAAACTGTAAAATATGTATGTGGAAAGTGCTAGATGTGCTGTCTGCTAGCCTCGAGTATAGAAGAGCATACTGCTACGTTTGTGTCACAGGAGGTTTCACTATACCACTGTGTTCTATAACCCTACCAGTCATATTACCACAAGAGGTAATATCATTTGCAGCTCTTTTAAAGACTCTACCATAATACTCGCTGGAGATGCCAGGTCCTCATACATGCAAAGAATGAGCTGTGGCTCAGTGTTAGAGCTTGCCTGCCAATTGGAAGATTGGTGGTTCAATCCCTATGGCAATTATCTTTATTAATCCTATTGGGAGGACACCCACAAGGATATTGAAATATCACTGAATAAAAGAAGAAACCTGGGTAAAACATGTAATGTTAATGTTGTATATGGCTTCAAAACCTGTAAATGCAACTGTGGTGGCTGGAAATCAAACCTGGGCAAAATAAATGCACTGATATGGTATAAATAGTTGAAAAGTAACACACCTGTTGCCTTTCTGCTTGACAATATAACGTTCACTGCAATTCTTGTAACACAGACTGAAAAAGAAAACAAAGACATTGATTCCAGTATCCTGTAATGTGTTGTCAGTTCGCTCCCACTCTTATTAGAGAATTCCTTTCGTTGTCGGCAGGCTTTGAACCTGCGCGGGGAGACCCCAATGGATTTCTAGTCCATCACCTTAACCACTCGGCCATGACAACCTGAAAAGCAATGTTATACCTGTTTAGACAAATGTTTATGAACTTTTCAACAAACACTTGACCACAACAACCCAAAGACTGGTGGTTAATAACCTACTCAATTGTAATACCAAGCACGGGCAAAGTGCAAACCGTAGTTCACTGCCTGTGTCTGTGGTTCCTCATGGAGTTTGCTTGATTGATTGATATGCTCCCTTATTTGAACGATAAAAGAGATATAATATTTTATCAAACCGGGTTGGGCAAGTAACCTTTCTGCTCACTTCTTGACAAATAAAGCAAGTAGCACCACTCAAAGAAAGCTACTGTGATGGCTGGGAATCAACCCCAGGTCAACTGCTTGAAAGGCAGCTATGCTGACCATTATACCACCATTTCTGGATGTTAGAAAGTTCACTGCAAATCTTGTAACACACCTGGGCATTGAGACTGATTTTTGCATTAATTACCATAAATGCAAGGAGGTCACGACAACCCACAACACTGTCCTAAAAAATCCTTCTTAATTGCTGAGTAAAGCGCACAAAATTGCTATTTACTTCTTACATTAGTCTTCTACTTTATTGCCTTGCTATTGTGATACTTGTTTCATCATTCCATTTCCTCTGTCAGAGGAAATGGAATGATGATCTTCTGCAGCTCTTTTATAGACTGGACCATAATACCTGCTGGAGATGCCAGGGATTCTAATCAAACCTGGGTAAAATGCTTGCACTGCTATGGTATAAATCCTAGTCGAAAAGTAACACACTTGTTGCCTTTCTGCTGGACAATACAACGCTCACTGCAAAACTTGAAACATATCTGGGCATTGACACTGAAATATAATGGTATAATGTGAAGGGTCATTGCTTTACTACCCCCGTTATTGGATGCCTTTCGTTGTCTGCAGGCTTTGGCGATATGTCTGATGATGAACTGACAACCAAGACAACCCCAAAGGGAAGCACTAATCAATCCAATGCCAATGCCTGAGTTAGACCAATGTCAAAGTCTTACAGTAAGCAACCTTCTTTGCTCATGAGCTTATCCATAGCACAGATGTCTCTTCTGGCATCTTCTGTGTTGTGATATAGAATGAGTGGAAGTGGTTCCTTACACAGATTTGTCGTCTTAAATACTGAATACAGGCATTTCCACTCAATTCCACCTTCTTTTGATCAACTTTCAATGGTCTTGTCTATTGTAAGTAATGAATGGCTTCATGAATAGACAACCATCATCCCAATGTATGCCATTAACAGTCTATGAGTGGTCAATTAGAGTCCAATGACTTTCTTTGGTGCAACTCCGTTTGCCTCCAGATAGAGCTCATTCAGCAAAAGAAAGTACCAATTAGTACTAAATCTATTCCAAAACTCCCATTCTTTTATTAATTTAGCTAGCGGTGGACAACTGCTGAAATGTACTGCCTCTGCATTTGTAAGTGTCTGATGATGAACTCACAACCAAGACAACCTCAAAGAGAAGCACTTATGAACACAATAATCATCAGTGTCTCCATTTGAGGTGATCTGAATGTGATTACAATGACATCCATCTTCTGTAAGTCTGTAGCATTATGTTCAACTGTCCCAACAAGTTGCACTTACTGAATTTAACAGTCAAGTCAATGCTAAAGTTAAGGTAATAGGAATGACTTAGAAAACATTTCAGCATCGTTCAACCAGTAATGGATAATATCCCTTTTAAATATTTCTTCATGGAGGACATCTTGGACTTCAGAGGTCAGCAAAACTACCCCAACAAGTAGCACTTACTGCATACATAACTCAAGTCAGTGCTTGTGTTTGGTTAGTTTTGCTACCAGATGATTTTATTTTACTAGTGTTGGGAACAATTGTGAAACAGACTGTCTCTGCATTTGTTCAGTGATATGTAAGATGATGAACTCACTACCAAGACAACCCCAAAGAGATGCACTAATGAACACAATAATCATCAGGGTCTCCATTTGAGACGATCCGAATGTGATTACAATGATATCCAATGACTTTATTGATCGCTGGAGGAAAAAGAACATAAGAACTTTGGGGAAGGACTCGCCAGAGCTAGGTCATTAACAAGCATTTCTGGGACATGGAATCACACAAATGGAAAGATAAAGCAGAGAGGAGCTCTGTCTGGTGTGGTGGAAGTTTCTGTACAGCGAGGGAGGAATTTGGGTGAAGAAGAGACCTTGTAGAAACAAAATAAAGACAGGCTGCAAACTGGATTAAAAGTTTAGGTATTCGTGGAAGGGTTTAATTATTTTCTCGAGAGAACAATCAAAAATGACAAGAACAGCATTCACAATGAATCAGAGTTACAAAGTGACAACAGTTCTGTGTCTCGCGTAACATATGACAGTTCCTTATATCCTTTTTGCCCCAGCAGAAACCAGACCATGTTTGGAAAACCTTCTAATCTTAAACAATACACTTCATCTTCTTCTTCAGACTTCTAGGAGCCAGAGCTGTCCCTATACATCTGTCTAATGCGTCACAAAATGACTGTAGTTGTCATTCAATCTTAGAAGTCAGAGATTTAGCTCGTCTATAGATTGGCTCAGACTCCAACCTTTTCGGTTCGGGCAAGCTGCCCTTTGCCTATCTCTGGAGGCGCCTGTGTTTTGTTACCATTTGCTTACAGTAGTGAAATGCAGAGTCATAACATGTTCAGCTGTCTTCAACACTGAAGGACTTACTTTTAGGAGATATCTTTAGAATGACATATGTTTCGGAGGCCTATTTGAATGATTTACTTAAAATTTAATAACACTTATTAAATGAACAATTACTGAAAGAAAATCATTGTCTATGTAATTTTGTATTCTTTAAGGAAATGGTGTGGAGTCAAAACAAACCCAGTTGTCTCCATCAAGGAGAAACACACAGATGACAGATACAGAAGTCATATACTCTGAGAAACAGATCACAGAGATTACTGGAACCACAATTTTCCCCATCCTAGCCTTCCACCCCTCCCCAATTATCCAAGCGCCCCAGTCCCACCCAGAATCAGTGTGGGGGACATCTTGAGCCCTAAGACAAGAGGCAAGTTGTTTTAGCTGATGTACGGTGTCTGTGAGGTTACCTTCAATGTCTGGGATGAATGTGCAGCATTGATCACCTAATACATGACAGAGGCCCCCTCTGAGCTGCTAACAGTGAATCTAGACCCATCTGGTGCTGAAGTAACATGTTAAGCATAGCTCGAAGGGTTGGAGAAAAATCTGCTGAACCACGACGGCGGTCAGATTTTCCAAACTTTCATGTATTTTATCAATAGTATGTGCGTTTTTTTTTACTACCCCTACCGGAATAATTCCTGAGACAAATTTACCAGAACTCCGTCATTTTACATTAAGCTCTTAAGGTAAAATGCAGTCAGTGCACAAATAGAGTTATTTAGGTTTAGCACGAGTGGTTTAATGGGTGAAGCCTGTTTCTGTGAGTGGGGAAACAATGAAAACACAAAACATAAGTCATTGATCCCTACATCGCGTGTGAATTTGCTGATTGAACCCAGTCATACGTTTGTTTGGTTTCTCCTTTGTTAGGAGAAAGAACCCATGTTTTTTGCACAATGTTAATCATTTGAGTTGATTTTGTCATTTTCGCACTGAAAGTAATCACATGGTTGTAACAGAAAGGTGGTTGATGTATTAGCTACTACCGTGAAGTTTGTTGTCCTAAAGTTATTGCTTTGTTTATAGTTCTCGTATTCCGGTTTTCAGGACTGTCTATACGAGAAAGGTGAAGAGCGCTCTACTCATTTTACCCCTTTATTTGACGAGTGAAAACTGTGTGTCTGTGTACCGTGCATCAGTAGTAACATTAATGGGAGAAGAAGTGGTGTTATAATAAATGGTGTTGTCAGATTTACCATATCTATCTTATCATATCTGTCTAACAACCAAAATGCTACCCCCACAAACACAGACAGAAAACAGAGAACAAGAATACATTTGTCATACACCATGTCTGTCTCTTCCTGTGTTCTTCCATCGTCACAGCAAGCCTGCTGCGACCTTTAGGAAGGTGCTGTGTGTGTGTGGGTGGCTGGGCCGGTACTGATGCAGTCCCGGGCTGTAGATAAGGACTGTCTTGCTTCTGGTGTAGTGGATTTCTTCTGGTGTCAGAGGTTCGTCCACTAGCACGTGACACACCGTCGGAGTCAGTCTTTACCACTGCCTCGTTTCTGGTATGTGCGTTTGTTGTTGGTGACACTTGTCAGATTTTCCGGGCGTTGCTTCGTTGGTGACACAGAACACCGTCTGTCAGGTCACGGACTTCCGGGTGCCTGGCGAGACTGGCTCGTCCTCTGGCGATGGGACTCTCTTGCAGTGTGATGCATGGATCCACGGAGCCCGCTCAGCAACCTTCGCTGCCATGTGGGTGACCAGAACAACCTGGAAGGGACCTTGCCAGCGTTGGGATTGCCAGTTTTTACGACCACGACATCTCCTGGCTGCAGTGTGTGGAGCGGTCCTTCAGCTGGGTGCGGCAGGGCAGCAGAAACCTGGATTCTTATGGCAGAGAGCAGAAGACAGTTGTACACACTACTCAACATATCATGCTCACACAGAGCTGTGGAGGGAATGGGTGCTTTAGAAGCCTCTACCCCCACACTGGGTGGTTTGCCGAAAAGAATCTCAAAAGGACTGAGGTTACTGCGCGTTCTTACCCTCATTCGCATGTACATAGTTTTGTTCTTAACGTGCCGTTATTGCTTGACTACCGACTTGATATTCCCCATCTGGGAATGATTTCTGTCATTAGAGCTTTTGCTAACACTGAAGCAGTCTGTTTTGAAGCGGGAAACACCTCCACCCATTTTGAAAACATATCAACCATCACCAAACAGCACCTTTTCCCCTCTGACGGTGTGAGATCAACAAAATCCATCATGATAGGCTCAAATGCCTGCTTTACAAAATTTTCCCTTTCTGCAAATGTTGTGAAGCCCTTTTGTACCATGTGTTTTCGTTAACAATAATAGCACTGGCCCTTTTGACACATGGTCCCGCCCATGTGTCATCTTTGCAAAATGTGTGAAAAATGGTGTGGAAGTCAAGGTTTTGAATCCGGACCCTGCCAGACACCCTCATTAAAGGTGCACCCTGCACATTTCCACTGTATTCTGCAGCTACTGAACCTGGAAGTGAAAAAATCAGTCAGCTGCACCGTGTGTGCAGAACATTCGCATATGCCTAGCTAAGATGGAAGTAAGATGGCCGTCAGAAGGTCATTGATCAATTGGTGATGCAAAATGGGCATACCATAAGACTTTAGGAAGTTTTGGTGTTTCCACAATGCCCCAAAATCATGTACAACTCCAAAAGCGTATCTGGAGTCCGTGTAGGTTGTTACCGACGAACCTTCAGCCAGTTTTACATGCTTCAGTGAGAGCAATGAGTTCAGTAGTCTGTCCCTGGCCAGTGTCAGGGCAGCGTGAGGCTGACCCATCCACATACAAAACGAGATCTGAATTTGGTACCGGTGTGTTAGTCAGATCTGAACGCGGAGCACAGGTGTGTTGCAACTCTGCCAAACAGTCGTGCGGCTCACCCTCACCTGGCATAGGCATAAGAGAAGCAGGGTTAACTACTGTAAAATGTTTAACAGTGACATTAGGCATATCAAGCAGACATGTGTGATACCTCAGATATCGTGCTGCAGATAAATGTGAAGATCGTTGCTCCAATAGGATCAGAGAAACTACATGTGGCACTAACAATGTTAATGGAGCAAATATAGGCCACAGGCCAGAGCCTGTCACCGTGGGGCTGCAAGAGAACAGACGTCATGCAGCCCAAACGTCCATTCACCGTCTGAGTGAATGGAAGTTTAGGGTTTGGCAAACCTAAAGTTGGAGGGCTTTGAAAAGCTTTTTTAAGATTTACAAATGCCTGATCCGCCTTGGTCGTCCACGTGATGCGGTCGTGTGCAGGCAAGTTGTTACCGTGTATTATGTCTGCTAAAGGTTGAACTAACTGAGCATAATTTGGAATGAAGACAAGACAATAGGAACACATTCCTAGAAATGACATCATTCGTTCTTTTGTTGCAGGTATTGGGAGGGAAACTATTGCCTCAATCCTGATGGGGACAATGTTTTCCCTGATGCTGAAATGTTATGACCCAAAAAATGCACTTCCCCCAAATTGCAGTTTAGCTAAACTAGCTTTGTGCCCCTCTGCTGCCAGGTGAGACTAAAATGCAATAGTGCAATAGTTAAGCTTTCAAGGCTCTCTCTCAATGCTTCGTTGTAGACAGTTGGGCTGTCAACAAATCCTTGTCCTAAACGTGTGAATGTGTATGCCTTACCATCACTGGAACACTGAAAAAAAAGCGTTAGACAAATAAACAACAGAAAAATATTGTGCCCCCCCCCCCAGGAATTCCTTGAAGAATAGTGTACGGGTTTGGTACGTTGGGAGCACGTGCGTGAACCGCTGCATTTACTGCTTTGAGGTCCTGAACAAAACGCCATTCGACCGGCTTTCCCTTATCACGAATTTTCTTGACAGGGAAAATAGGCATGGGAACAGGTGAATCAGGACATGGGACAATAACTCCTGCTTTCAATAGAGAGTTAAAGTCCGGTCTGATTCCATTAATTGCTTCTTGTTTCAGTGGGTACTGAAGTTTTTTGGGCCTGAAGTCTGAGCGCGGTGTGATGACAACAGGCTGACAATTTTTGATGAGACCCACGTCATATCTATGCGCTGCCCACAGGTGAGTCGGCACGTGGGACAGCAACGGTGAGATATCTGTGGGAGAGACATTCACAGCATTATTCAAAAGTGTGTGTGTGTGTGTTTCAGACTCTTTTTGCCGGAACACACTGCGCATGGCGGTCACATGGTGTGACAGAAGCTTTTGATAAGCGCTCGTGGAGGGAGAGATAATTTTATTATTTCTCCATCCCCAGGATCAGTTCAGTCAGTCAGCTGGTCACAGTCCAGGACAAATTGTCCCAAGTTTCTCCACTGATCTGTGGGAGATTTAGACAAAGAGATATGAGCATGGGAGTGTTGAATTCTGAAAAACATTCCATGCCAGTATATGTAAGTACCTAAGCGACTTTGAGCTTGGGAAAAGCGATATACAAATTCAATTTATTATTATTACCCTCAAGCTCATCTGCATCTTCTTTGAAAAAAAACTTCAACAAACACGTCATCTGTTTCTGATGAGACAGAACAAGTGCAATGTAGGTTTTGTCCTGACATGAAGTCAGCAAAGGGTTAAATCACATCTCTGGCCTCATGCAACAGGCTTGCAGCATGACCCAGAGAGATCCACCACTGAAAAAAATCAGCTGAGATATGTGTGTGTGTGTGTGTGAAAACAATGAAAACAATGAGTCAGGCTGGGCTGTGACTTCTAATCTCACAACCTTGAGACCTGTAGGAGTTTGAGATAACTCCTATGCCAACCATTAGGTCTCTACCTAACAAATTAACAGGACACAGAAGAGAGCATAAACAAACATTTTGCACTTCTCTCCTGCTCCGAATCATTTGGATCCCTTATGTACACACATCCATGGAGGTTAAAAATATTTCTGGTAGAATTGCTCTGCTTGCACTTCTTTAAGGAACTACTCTACTAGAAAGCTTTTGATTTGCAAATAAAGATTTTTGGAGAACATTCTTTGTGGCACCTAAATAAACCAAAAACTCTACATCCCTTCCCTGCACATTAAAAATCTTAGGCTAGTAGCCAATTTATTTACCTCAGATAAAACATTGCATAAGTAGGAATACCTTCTAGCCTACATGTTGTTTTTGTTCTAGGTGACAATATTAGAATTCTCCCTATCGATGCGAGGAAGAGTGTGATGTTTATGGGCTGTAGCGTGTGAAAGCATTTACTTCATTGCAAGCAGATTAGTTAGTGTGTTTGGCATTTTCACTTCCCTTATCCTTTACAGGTCAGCTGGCTCAGACTCTCCACCACTCCCGTTCTCCTCCCCCCGTCCACCCGCCCGTTGCTGGCTGTAGACGCGATCCCCAGCTGGTGGACCCCTTTGTCGTTCACCTTCTTGCTTTGAGGATGGGCATTTGTCTGCCCAGTGACCTCTTCCTCCGCAGTTGAAACATGTGTCTCGGTCCACTGCTGGCCTCTGCCCTCCACCTCGCCCTCGGCTTTTCCCTCTCGCTTTGCCTTTGCTTCTGGCCCCCCCCTCTCCAGCCAACGTTGACACTGTCCAAGTTATTTTTTACTTCTGTTTCTCTTCTTTTCAGCTTGTTCTGCTGACTTGTAGCATTGGATGTCGGTACCCGATGCTGCTGTTATTGTCAGATGTAGGTGGGGGGGAGGCCTTGGCTGCTTGTAGAGAGAGAGCTTGCAGCGAGGTGGCTGCTGTGGGAACTGGTCCGCTCCTGGTGCTTGCTTCTGGGGGAGACACGGACGGTGTTTCTCCCTTCGGCCTGGATGTCAGAGGAGGGTAGGGTGGTGGTGGGTCGAGCAGCTGATCGCCATCTTTAAGACTCGGATAGAGGGAAAATGCATTAGTGACAGTGTTCATTTCTCCTTTCTGTGTTTCAACACCATTGTCTGTTCCCTCCTTAGTTACTAGTTTTTTCATCTGTTTTTTTATTTATTTATTTTTTCCCCTGCAAGTGGCTTCTTTCATCCACTGATCTAAAACATTCTTTGTTTTTTTTTCTATTTGAATCAGATCATGGGTGCTAATAGTTTTCCCCCCTCTTAACAGTTTTTTTTCTTCTTCTAAATCCTGCTTTAGTATGTAACAGTAGTAAGTTTACCTGTACTTAAAGAACCATTTTCAGGAAACCTGTTTTTGGTCCCCTTTAAGATTTCAGACCAAACTTTTGTCATTTCATCCACCACTGGACCTGAAGGAACGTGTGGCGTGGTGCTCCTGTTACCCATTTTTCCACAAAAAAGAAAAACAGATAACAACCAGCCGAAGTACTTCTTCACGTATAATCGCCACTATACGGCCCAGTTTAGTTCACGGTAAACTTTATGGAAAACCTGTAAACAGCTGCAACTTAATTTAAGCTACAATGACTGCTTATCTGTGATAGATTTCCTAAAACGCTTAGAAATCCTGTCAAAACAGTTTACTGTTTATCTGTGACAGATTGCCTAAACGCTTAAATCCTGACAAACAGCTACGATGGCTGCTTATCCGTATGATTTTAAAACCTATCCGTCACCCTCGTCCCTAGTCCGTATTGGATGAAATGATGTCAGTTGGCGCTTTTTATCTGTTATACATAACAACCTGGGTGCCAAAGAAAACTCCTTCCCTGTTTTGTAACCAACCCAAAGTTTCAAAACAAAGATAGACTTTCACCGAATACCCTCAGTGAAACCACGGTCCATATTCTGTCTCACAAACTGTCTCAATATCCAATTCAAATTGTTGATAATTGAAACTTCAACTTACCCCCGCTGTTTGAAATTGCTTCCTTTTTCGTTTGGATTTCAGAGTGGAATCAGTGGGCCCTCCGTGGTTTCTGACCCTCTCTCTCAAAGATGTTTTGGCGAGGTTTAGAGGCAGGTGATCATCAGATCCCTGGATGCTAGCTGTCATCAGTCACCGGCGGAGTCCCGATCTGATCCTCCTTGAAATCCTGCCGACAACGCCAAGTTTGTGGTGGAAGTTTCTGTTACAGCGAGGGAGGAATTTGAGTGAAGAAGAGACCTTGTAGAAACAAAATAAAGACAGGCTGCAAACTGGATTAAAAGTTTAGGTATTCGGTGGAAGGGTTTAATTATTTTCGAGAGAACAATCAAAAATGACAAGAACAGCATTCACAATGAATCAGAGTTACAAAGTGACAACAGTTCTGTGTCTCGCGTAACATATGACAGTTCCTTATATCCAGTGCCCCCAGAGGAGAAAAAACCCTTGTTTGGAAAACAGTTTAATCTCAAACATAACAATTAACAGACCTCAGGCAGACAGTTTGTTCTATTACGTATTTCTGAATCTGTACCTCACGTGTATAAGTATCTTGACCGGTCATTCTATCTTAGCTGAAAAAGGACATCTTGTCTCTTGGATAGGCTATGGTCTCGACCTGGGACCTGCTATGATAAACACTGCTCTAGGCAACTGTTTCTGTCAGGCTCCACGTCATCTATTCTTTAAGGAAATGGTGTGGAGTCATAACAAACCCAGTTGTCTCCATCAAGGAGAAACACACAGATGACAGATACAGAAGTCATATACTCTGAGAGGCCTTGGAGATCCTATTATGAATAATTAATATGAAAATCATTGGTTGAATGTAATTTTCCCATTACACACTCAAGTCCCGCTGAGACAGTGTAATATTTAGACAAAATGCAGCAACACAACCAACCGGTCTTACGAAGAAATGTGTTCTTAAACCCCACTTACGCACTTTTTACAAAGATTCTGACATTCACTAATGTTTTATCTTGGATTTTCTAAGAACAAAATCTACGAACACTCAAGACAATTTGCTCCAAAAAATTGCTTACAGCAGCTTACAGTTGGCCGACAAAGATTAGGACAAGCCGTGGGACGTCCTACTATGGTGTACTGTAAATGGAAGACGCTCAAACAGCGAGACATGTCTCAAAAAATAATCTCGCAGCGGCACATGAGCACTGTAGCGGTAGAGACTACAGTACCCATAATGCAATGTAGGTGTTTTCCCGGGTTGTCGCTCAGTAAAGAGTTGTTGTTGTTAAGCTAGCCCATGGCGTCCCGTCTCATTCATTCATCATACATGGTGTCAGAGAGTGAAAAGTAACCCAAAGTCTCCGTACCCAATTCTGCTGCAAGCTACAGAGGTTTCTCTCAGTGAGTAGATACATGAGGAGCAGTTTAGTAGCGAAAATAGGTGCAGAAAACGACATACGATGTATGCTTGTGAACGCGGGAAAAAGCCAGCGAGCCCATCGGTGTCTGTGAGAGGCTTGACGGGGAGACATACACACGGGGAAGAGAAGAGGACAGCGCGACACAAAAGTTTTTTCCTGAATGTAAAACGACAGAGGAAAAGACGAAATGGCAGTTGCAGCTGTGCAAATATCACACCCGGAGCCATTTGATTTCTCAAATCCATCTGAATGGCCAAGATGGATCAGACGATTTGAGCGATTTCGTACTGCATCAGGATTAAAGGACAAACCCGACGAATATCAGGTGAATTCACTCCTATATACACTGGGAGATGCAGCAGATGATATTTTGGAGTCTTGCCATTGACTGACGAAAATAAAAAGAATTATGATGCTGTTAAAACTGCATTTGAACAACACTGTGTGGGCAAACACAATGTCATTTTTGAAAGAGCCAAGTTTAACATGAGATGCCAACAAGAGCTAGAGAGTGCAGAAGCGTTCATTACGTCAGTGCACATGTTAGCAGATCACTGCAGCTTTGGGATTCTTAAAGAAGAACTCATAAGGGACAGAATTGTGGTTGGAATAAAAGACAGGAGGTTGTCAGAACAGCTACAAATGGACTCAGAGTTAACACTTGCTAAGGCCATACAAAAAGTGAGACAAAGTGAGACTATTAAGAGACAACAGACGATACTGCACAACAATGCAGTGGGAGGTGATCCCAAAATGAATGTGGACGCCATTAAAACACACATGAAAAAAGGAAAAAAGTTCCACCACATAGGACAGAAAATAAACAAAGGCCAAAGATCAGACGCTCAGAGTGAAAAGGAGTGTGGCCGATGTGGAAAAGGACGCAAACATGCATGGAAAGACTGTCCAGCTAAAGACGTGGAATGTCGAAAGTGTCACAAAAAAAGGACATTATGCGGTAGCCTGCCGTGGTGGTCAGGCTGTACACACTGTCACACAAGACACAACGGACAATGATGCACAAGACTATGCATTCCTTGGTGAAGTTAATACACGAAATACAGCGCCATGGATGGAAAAAGTACATCTGAATGGAGAAGTCATTAATTTCAAGCTTGACACGGGAGCAGATGTCACATCCATACCAGAAAGTGTCTTCAAACCAGAGCGAGATGGTAAGCTGGGAAGACCACTTAAAAGACTATTTGGACCCGGTCGCAATCCTCTGAATGTAAAAGGCTGCTTCCAGAGTAAATTGATGGCAAAGGGGCGCTCTACTAATCAACATGTGTATGTTGTGGCAGGACTGACACAATCACTATTGGGCTTACCAGCAATAGTGGAAATGGGACTTATACACAGGGTTGATGAAGTGACACTGACTCAGACTGAGACAGACTTTAAGGCAACTTATCCAGCTGTGTTTCAAGGGCTTGGCAAGCTGAAAGAGCCGTACCACATCGAGCTGGAACAGGGGGCTACACCCTATGCCCTCTCTACACCCAGACGAGTTCCTCTACCCCTGAGAGAAAAAGTACGTGAGGAACTAACTAGAATGGAAAACATGGGTGTCATCTCAAAAGTTACTGAACCAACAGCCTGGTGTTCAGGGATGGTCGTTGTTCCTAAACCTCTGAAAGACAAGCTCAGGATCTGTGTAGATCTCACACCACTCAATGCAGCTGTGAAGAGAGAACGTCATATTCTACCGGCTGTTGACCAAACGCTTGCAATGATGGTGGATGCAAAAGTGTTCACAAAACTGGATGCTCGATCTGGATTTTGGCAAATAACACAAAAATAATAACACCAGAATCACGACCCCTCACAACCTTTATCACTCCTTTCGGCAGATACCTCTTTAACCGACTCCCCTTTGGCATCGCATCGGCTCCGGAACACTTTCAAAGACGGATGTCGCAGATGTTCGAGAGTTTTGAGGGCGTGGTATGTCATGCAGATGATGTGTTGGTGTATGGACGGAACAGACAGGAACATGACCAACGACTACATTGTGTGCTCCAGAAAATGCAGGACGAAGGCCTCACTCTAAATGAGAAGTGTGAGTTTGCTAAGGAGCACATCATTTTTGTCGGTCACAAAATATCGGCAAAAGGCATTGAACCAGATCCAAACAAAGTTAGAGCGATCCAACAGATGCCAGAGCCGACAAGCGTGGAAGATGTGCGCCGTCTGATGGGCATGGCAAACTATCTGGCCAAGTTTGTGCCACAGTTAGCCACCTTCACCACACCATTAAAAGACCTACTGAGAGAGAAAAATGAGTGGATCTGGGGTGTACCTCAACAGAGAGCTTTTCAAAAGCTGAAAGAAGAACTGAGCTCAAAAAAGGCACTTGCTCAATATTCAAACACAGCAGAAACAAGAGTAGCAGCAGATGCATCAGCATACGGCATAGGGGCTGTTCTCACTCAGAAACAGACTGATGACTCCTGGCAGCCTGTGACATACATCTCAAGAGGGCTGACGGACACAGAGAAACGCTATGCGCAGATCGAGAAAGAGGCTCTAGCAGTGACATGGGCGTGTGAAAGACTAAACTCTTATGTACAGGGTCTGCACTTCACACTACTAACAGACCATAAACCCCTCTTTCCACTGTTGAGCACCAGAGGTTTGGATGATCTGCCACCCAGGGTTCTGAGGTTCTGTCTGAGACTTTTGAGATACGACTATGACATAGTCCATGTCCCAGGTAAAAGCCTTATCACTGCAGACACATTGTCAAGAGCTCCACTGAGAGACAAGCCGTCCTCTGACGACCTACAACTGGAGAAAGAGGTCCAGGTGTTTGTGGATGCGGTTGTGTCTTCACTCACAAATGCAACAAACAGATGAAACATGCAAAACAGTGGCACACTATTGTCTAACAGAGTGGCCAGAGAAATGTGGATTGAGACCGGATGTGGCACCCTACTGGCAGGTTAGAATGGAGCTGCATCTTGCAGGAGACCTTCTCATGAAAGGCGATAGACTCGTTATACCTCAGGTACTCAGAGGGGACATAATGAATAAACTCCATGAAGGTCATCAAGGCATCTCCAAATGCCGCGCCAGAGCTCATGAATCAGTATGGTGGCCAGGTATCTCTGCCCAGATCCGAGAGAAAGTGGACAAATGTGAAACATGCCAAAGACAAAGAACACAGTACAGAGAGCCACTAATCCAGACCGCAGTCCCGGAGCGGCCGTGGCAAAAGGTGGGGATGGATTTGTTTGAGTGGTCAAAAAAAGACGTACCTGCTTATTGTGGACTACTTTTCTCGTTACATTGAGGTAGCAGAGCTCAGGGTCACATCAGCTGAGGCAACCATTCGAGCTGGGAAGGAGGCTTTCGCCCGTCATGGATATCCAGAGACTGTAGTATCCGACAACGGGCCACAGTTCTCGTCAGAAACATTCAGAACCTTTGCACAAGAGAGTGGCTTCACCCACATAACGAGCAGTCCTCGTTACCCACAAGCAAACGGCGAGGCAGAACGTGCTGTCCAGACGCTTAAGAGCCTTTGGAAAAAAAGACACTGACCATGTCAGAGCATTACTGGCTTACAGAGCCACACCATTGGAGCATGGATTCTCACCAGCACAGTTACTGATGGGGAGAAATCTGCGTACTTCACTACCCCAGTCTTCAAGTAAACTGGATCCGAAGTGGCCTGAGTTACAGGCTTTTCGCAGGAAGGATGAGGAAGGGAGGCGTAAGCAAGCGGCACACTACAATCTCCACCACCGAGCCAGAACACTTCCAGAACTTACCTCTGGACAGAAAGTGTGGATTACCACAGAGGAAGTTCCAGGAACTGTATTGAGAACTGCCAATACGCCAAGGTCATACTTGGTAGAGACTGACAGGGGCGTTCTAAGAAGGAACAGAATCCACCTTAGAGCCACAGGGAATCCTCCTGAACAACCAACAGTCACTAGAGCAGGCAGAGTTTCAAAGGCTCCTGAGAGACTTGATTTATGAGTTAAAAGTTCATGTGAAAGCGTAAAGTTGATCTGTTTAACAGGTAATACGGTTTCTAAGTGTTTAAATAAATTAGGTAATTAATCAAGGGAAAGAAACCTTCACAGTTAAGTTAAAAGTATGGTTTATGTTTAAAAGCCTTTTGCTGAGCTAAAAAGAGGAGGTGTAGCGGTAGAGACTACAGTACCCATAATGCAATGTAGGTGTTTTCCCGGGTTGTCGCTCAGTAAAGAGTTGTTGTTAAGCTAGCCCATGGCGTCCCGTCTCATTCATTCATCATACAAGCACTAGATCAACTAGTCCAATATTGATCATGTGTTGGTAGACGTGATCCATTTTGTCTGGCAACACTTTGTTCATAAATGTGCTTGAATGTTGTGCGGCTCGGGACAAAAATGAATGAACACATATTAAAATGTCTCAAACCAATTTGATGCAAAACAGCATCATGTGATGTCATCACCAGGTTTTTATTGGCTTTAAAGCCGTTGGATGGAAACACACTTTCACCAGATTTATTTGCATGAGTTTGTTTTTTTTAACAAACTTCAGATAATTTGATTTGGCAAGTGCATGGAAACTTAGGTAGTGGTGGAATGTAACAAATTCTTCTGTGCTTAACTAGAACCAATAGTTCTTTTGACTTTTACTTTTACAATTATCCATACTTTCTACTCCACTATGCTTCTAGTAACATTACATTACGTTACATTTTCTCACCAGTGTAGTTTGGTTGCCATAGATATATATGGGGCAACACCATTACTTCAACGGCTTCCTTGTCTTAAACGCCAGGCCTTGTTTGTGGTAGTGGACATCTTCTGCTTTTACTAAAGTAAATATGTCCCTGGTTATTTGTACTTTTACTTACGTACTGAGCTTCAGTACTTCCTCCACCAATGCAATGTACAAGTCATCTGCGACTCCAACAACCATCTCTTGGAGGCGGTCTCCCACTTCCCAGGAGCTGCACAGGAAGTGTCCTTAAATGGGAATGTACAGAGCGTTTTTTATGCTAATTAGGAACAACAGGCATGTGGGATTCATCAATCCTAAGAACACAGGTGTGGTCAATTCTGTTGGTTAAGAAAACGTGATGAATCCGACGTAGACTTCTCTTAGGGACTTTAAGAACATATTTAAGAGAAAACTTAGGAAGATATCAGTGAATGAGGCCCATTTTTGTATCATTGTGTAACTGGCTCTTTTCTTTTCCAGAAACAAAAGGAAGGAAAAGGCAGGGCAGCAGGAAAGAAGGTTCAGAGGGATCCAGTCGCTGAGGCTGCAGGTCTGTATTTATAGAATACTCTTGCCTTGGTCCAGACCTTTGATTCAATTCATTTTAATTTATAGTTTCAATTCATAACAAGAGTTATCTCGAGACACTTTACAGATAGAGTAGGTCTGGACTACACTAGACCACATAATTTACAAGGACCCAACAGTTCTAGTAGTTCCCTCCAGAGCAAGCAACAAAGCGACAGTGGCAAGGAAAAACTCCCCTTTTAGTTAGAAACCTGGGACAGACCCAGGCTGTTGAGGAGGTGTCTGACGAGCAGCTGGTGTTGAGATGAATAGTGGCAATAACAGTCACATAAAAGAAAATGGAACAGTGACTAAAAAAATAGGACACTAAGTTTTGTGTCTGACACTAAGTTTACTGATTAATCATCTGGCATTGTGACATATCTGTACATACACACCGCGGCCCACTTGGGCTGCAAAGGAAGCTCTGGCCGCCCTGTCAAGGACGCTTGCTAAAACTGATGGGAAGCTTTTGACGCTTTGGCCGCTCTGACGTCGCAGGACAGTCCCATCGTATGTTCTCCGGGATCAGCCAGCACAAAGGACGTCTATATTCTGATTGGTTGCTGGTCGTTTGCCACTAGTCCGCGTCATAGCTCATTACCATAAAGTTGACTCAATTTCAACTTTCTGCATGGAATGCTTGGAAAAGGCGTGATTTGGAGGAACGGTCTCCCTGATCTCAACCAGAGTGGTTGTCTGTTGATCTTCTGTGCTAGTCATGGATTGTCCATAACAAACATGGTCAAACATAGGGATGTTCATAAGTGTACGTGGTCCCAGAGCTCCCTAAGCCGTAGGTCAATGATACATTTTATAATCATTTCATCTGATCTGAGGCCGTATGTTTTGGACACTCGGGTGAAGAGAGGGGCAGAGCTGTCAACTGATCACCATCTGGTGGTGATTTGGGTAAGGGGGTGGGTGGAGACTCTGGACAGACCTGGTAAGCCCAAACGGGTAGCGCGGGTAAATCGGGAACGTCTGGAGGAGGCCGCTGTCAGACGGACTTTCAACTCACACCACCGGCGGAGCTTTTCATGCATCCCTGTGGAGAATGGGGGCATTGAACCAGTGTAGACAATGTTCAAAATTTCCATTGCTGAAGCTGCTGGGCGTTTTGGTCTTAGTTGCCTCAAGGGGCAGTAATCCACAAACGCAAATGGACACTGTCGGTCAGGGAAGCCGTAAACTGATGGATTCTTTCTGAACTCTGGAGGCAGTGACAAGGTACTAAAGGGGCCGAGCTGCAGTCTTTGCCGTGAAAGAGGCAAAGCAGCGGGGTGTATTGAAGTTCAGAAAGACCAAGGTGCTTCTGAAGACCGTTCCCCACCTCAAGAGGAGGAAGCAGGGAACCATCTAAGCTGTGTACAATAAGGATGGGATGCTTTTGACCTCAACTAAGGAGGTATACAGTGGTGGAAGGATCACTTTGAGGAACTTCTAAACCAGCTAACACGGCCTCTATGGGAGAGGCAGAGCTGGAGGAGAATGGGAGATTGCCAATCTCTGGTGGAAGTTGTTGAGGTAGTTAAAGCCTCACGGATTGATGAAATCCATCCAGAAGTACTGAAAGCTCTGGGTGTGGAGGGGATGTCTTGCTTGACACGCCTCTTCAACATTGCGTGGCAGGTCTGAACAGTGCCTAGTGATTAGCAGATTGGGATAGTGGTTCCCCTCTTCAAAAAAGGGTATCACACTTCTCAGTCTCCCTATTCTACTCTAAGGTGCTGCAAAGGAGGGTTTGGCTGATAGTGGGTTGAAGAGGAACAATGCGGATTCAGTCCTGGTCATGGAACGAATCAGAAGTTCACTCTTGCAAGGATCCTGAGGGAGCCTGGGAGTATGCCTATCCAGTCTACATGTGTTTTGGATTGTTTTGGGGATCTGTAGAACGTGTATGACCGAGATACTGTGGGAGGTGCTGCAGGAGTATGGGGTTAGGTAGGGGGTCCCTTCGGGCCTGGCCCAATCAGGAGCATCTGTATGACCAAAGCGAGAGCTGTGTCTGGGATCTTGGTGGTAAACTCGTTACAGGTGAGGGTTGGCCTCCGCCAGGGGCTAGGACGTTTGTCACCAATCCTGTTTGTAATATTTATGGACAGGATATCGAGGTGTAGTCGGGACACTTGGATCCACCAACCTCAGGATCTCATCACTGCCCCAACTTTTTTCAGATGATGTGGTCCTGATGGCATCATTGGACTTTCAGCAATCACTGGATTGGTTTGCAGCAGAGTGTGTAGTTGCGTTTTCAGCTCCTCTTTTTTCTTTTTTCTGCTTTTAGTGAGCTATGTGAACACATGAAACTATATTGACGAGGACCGGTGAGTTAAATCCGCCGTCCGAGTGTATACCAGGTAGATACACAGCTGACAACCTACAGGAGGAGGTGCTGGAGACAGGCTCCACGCGATGGGCCGCTGTGGTCTTGTGTCAGTCTCGCAGTCAGGGTCAGTAAAGCTGCTGCATGTGTCTGACAATGCAAAAAACATCAACACCGGTACAAGCGTACAGCTGTCCACGGACTCGGAGTGCAGAAAATGAGTCAGAGCCTCCTGGACGGGTGAACTAGACTCCGTTTCCTGTGCTTTCTTTCTACCAGCACCTTACTAGCTAATTAATTAGCCTGAGTTAAACACTGGCTATCCATTAACAGCAGGGAGTGGCTTGTAACAGAGAGAACAATGTAATTTATCCTCCTTGGATTAATGAAATATGACTTCTTCCTCTTCTAGTGGAGGGGATCCAACAGCCCCTGAGAGAAGTGACTGCTTGCTGTGGACCCTGTCAGGTATGGACATACAACAAGAGCTCAAACTCTACAGGGGGCCCGGGACAAGAACTTCTTGTTTCTGTTCAGAGGAGAGAATAGGCCTGAGTTAGGAAACACAGACATTTTGAATGGAATCATCAAACTATAATTCATATTGTAGTCCTGTTAGCAGCATGGCTCTAGAGATAGTTATATCGGGTCCACCGCTTTGTTCCAGTCTCAAATATCTCAACAACTACTAAATGTGTTAAGATCATATCTCCTTCTGACATTTATTCTCCAGAGGATCCATCCATCCTCTGAGTGTTCCTCTGGCATCACCAGCTGGTTTAACATCTTATCATCTATTGGATGGATTGTAATGAAATGTGGTTCAGACATTAATGTTCTCCATGTGATGAATTGTAGTAATTCTGACTTTCTGTCTAGCGCCATCATCAGGTCAACTTAAAAAGTATTTATCCCATGAACCACCTTTTCTTTATTATAGATTAGGTATTATATTACCTAATCATTATTATGGATTAGGTATTATATTACCTAATCATTATTATAGATTAGGTATTATATTACCTAATCATTATTATAGATAAGGTATATATAGATAAACCCCTGGCACGTTAATGATTAGAGTAGATGTAGAAATGTCATGTTAATGAATGGGTTTACTGCTGTTGCCAGGCAGCCTGCTTTTCTTTACCTCTAACTTGACTTCTTCTCTACTACTACTACAAACTGAGGACTCTGCATCATGTCTAACAGCAGTTAGGACTCATGTTGGATAGAAAATTCATTCTGACTGTTTCTTCCTCCAGGGCGCAGAGGCGTGATCTGGTGAGATGTAAGTGTTAGTTTCTCCCTAAATACACAGCTGATAGTTTTTATTCAGTAGAACATTACTAGTTAAGTTTCCATCCATGTGTCCATCAAATTATCTGAAGTTCAAAACCTCCTGAGAATAAATCTGGTGAAAGTGTGTTTCCATCCAACGGCTTTAACAAACTCCACTTAAAACCTTCTGATGAGTCTGATGATAAACGAGGATGCTGCGCCATTGTGTGTAGATGTGTGTGTGTGTGAGTGTATCTGATGAGCAGGTGTGTGTGTGTTTGTGTGTGTGTGTGTGTGTGTGTGTGTGTGTGGGTCCTGTACTATGGAGAAGAGCTTTTTGAGTAGTCGTTAAGACTAGAAAAGTTAATTACTTCAACTTAAGTTAATTTCTATTTTTTATTTTAAGTTAACTGGTTGCTCGATTCATAATGTTTTATAAATTGAAATTAAAATTATTTGGATGTTAAAGTTGTATCATCAAAGTTTTATCTGGTGATAATAATAAATTGTTAAAAGTTAACAAAGAGTTTTTAAAAAAGTGATAAGTTATTAGTTTATTTTTATATTCTATAAACATTATTTAATGTTTATAAACCAGTTATTGATTATTACATAATTAAATATTGTTTACTTAACAGAATAATAATGATTAAGTTTAACTAATGATGTTATTATAAACCGCAGCTGTATTGTGTCTTGTTCTCTCCATCAGATGTCTGTAAACTGAACTGACACAAACACAGTACACAGAGACCTCAAACTGTCTGACAACAACAGGAAGGTGACCGTGTGGAGGAGGATCAGTCATATCCTGATCATCCAGAGAGGTTTGAGTCCTGGTCTCAGCTGCTGTGTAGAGATGGTCTGACTGGTCGCTGTTACTGGGAGGTCCAAAGGACAGGAGTGGTTGATATATCAGTGAGTTACAGAGGAATCAGAAGGAAAGGAGACAGTAGAGACTGTTTGTTTGGACGTAATGATCAGTCCTGGAGTCTGAGCTGCTCTGATGATGGTTACTTGTCCGCACAATAGCAAAGTAACAGCCCCTCACATCCTCCTCTGTCTCTAACAGAGTAGCAGTGTATGTGGACTGTCCTGCTGGCTCTCTGTCCTTCTACACAGTCTCCTCTGACTCACTGATCCACCTCCACACCTTCTACACCACATTCACTCAGCCTCTCTATCCTGGGTTTGGTTTCGGCATTGGTTCCTCAGTGTCTCTGTGTCCTCTGTAGGAGGAGACAACTTCCTGTCCTGTGGTTTAAATGTTGATGGAGGATGAGGTTCACATTTGTCTCTGATTGTGTCTTTAATGTCAGAAATCTTCTTCTTTGTTGGAATGATCTCCTCTGGGATGCAAACTAGTTCTGTATAAACTGTGTTGTCTTTGATTTTCACTTTAATCACATTTTATTGGAGCAACTTCAGCTGTTAGTGATTTATTTCCATCAAGGTTCAAAAATAAAAAATATAAATAACTAGTGCTGTCAAACTAACATTTAAACACAATACACAATTGTCACTTTTTTTAATCTATTCTAAATGCCCCTTGATTTCTTTTTGTTCCATTATTTTTCATTGTAATGCTCTTATCAACATGGAAAAGGGGATTGGCTCGCTTTGAGCAAATGTTTTTATTTTAATTTTATTTTTGAGCATGTAACTGGCATATAGCCTACTGTATAGGGCTGGGTGATATGGCCTAAAAATAAATAAACAGATTAAAATAAAGGAATCTGATTGTGAGAGTCATTTGGTTTTATGTTAATTATTTGTTGTTGTGAAATGTCCCCCCAGAGGTAGCCATGGCAACGCCTATTTGGCTGTGAAAGAGAATAGAAAGCCTTTTACTGTCATTATACACAAGTGCAGTCAGAGCCGCGTGAACATATTTTGAATTGGGGTGATGACAAATTTCCAGTGAAGTTTTCAGCCAAAGTCAACAACCACACCTAACTGCATCCATCACAATTTATTTCCACATCCTTCAAAGACAACCTCGCCAATTATCCTTAAAGCGACCTCCGCATCCTTAGGCGACCTCCGCGACCTCCACATCCTTTAGAGCAACCTCCCGCGCCTTACCTCCGACCTCCGCATCCTTAAGCAACCTCCTTTTGAGCAACCCCGCATCCGCATCCTTAAAGCGACCTCCGCATCCTTAAAAGATCCCTTACAGCGCACCTCCGCCTCTGCATCCTTACAGCGACCCTCCGCGATCCTTACAGCGACCTCCGCATCACTTACAGCGACCTCCGCATCCTTACAGCGACCTCCGCATCGCATCCCTTAGAGCAACCTCATCCTTACAACATCCATCCTTACAGCATCCTTAACCCTCCGTGTCCCTAGCATCCCACAGCACCTCCGCCCTCCCTCCGCATCCCAAAGTGACAACCCAGCATCCCACAACGACCTCTGCATCCTTACAGCGACCTCCGCATCCTGCATCCTTAGAGCGACCTCCGCGACCTCGCATCCCACAGCATCCTCCGCATCCCTACAGCAACCTCCCGCATCCTCTAAATCCCACAACGACCTCTGCCGCATCCGTTATAAACCTCCGTTCCCTTTGTAAAATTCTTTGTAAAAGAAGGTCCTCCTCTGCAAAAACCACAAAATCGCACCACTGCCTTCGATGGATCTTGCCATGTTGAAAGCAATTTTAAGCGACATTACATTTAGGTGTTGTTGGTGAGTGCACAAAAGGAACATGTGGTCGGGTCCAGCCTGTGACCATTTTACGGCAGCGGTGGTGGAGGGGTGCGCCTGGGTGGTGGATGACCTACCCTACTGACTGGCACTGGGTGCTGGTATGAAATAGAGCTGGCTTCTTGAACAGTCCCAAAAGCTGAATCAACAAGGGGACATCACTACTTATGGATAGGGTGGTAAATAGTGGAGCAAGGTCTGACGTGAAGTCCCCCCGCACTGCTTTGTAGCGCTTGCTCCTTTGAAAACAGTTCAAATCATAATTAAAAAAAAGAAACAATAACTCAAACAAAATAAATGTGGCAATGACTGCAGAATACATTATTACTTGACAGTGAAGATTACCTTACACCATCAGCAGCTGTGTACTGTCTTGACTTGGGTGTTGTTAAGATGAAGACCATGTTACCCACTCTGCCTAGTTTCACACCCTATCAAGTAAACAAACAAAAAAGCACATAAGTTTGTGGGAATTCAACATCATTCATGTAATGTTAGACAAAACACTGTTAGACTTCTTTTTAACCCTTGTGTTGTCCTTTGGGTCACGGGGGACCCGTGCAGTTTTACCCATAGTGTCCTTCGGTCTCTGGGACCCGTAGCATTGTCCTTGGGTCCCGGGGACCCTTGATGTTCCTTTGGGTCCCACGGACCCATGACCCCTTGGGTCCCAGAGACCCCTGACATTCCTTTCCCTGGGACCCATGGCATTGTTTTCAGGTCCCAGGGACCCATGACGTTGTCCTTCGGGTCCCAGAGACCCTTGACATTGTCCTTTGGGTCCCTGGGGACCTTCTGGTCCCATTGCATTGTCGCTTCGGGTCCCAGGGACCCATGGCATTGTCCTTTTCGGTCCCAGGGACCCATGGTTTCGTCCCAGAGACCCTTGACATTGTCCTTCGGGTCCCTGGGACCCATGGCATTGTTGTCAGGTCCTAGGGACCCATAACGTTGTCCTTCGGGTCCCAGAGACCCTTTGATATCCTTCGGGTCCCTGGGACCCATGGCATTGTATTGTCGGGTCCCAGGGACCCATGGTCCTTCGGGTCCCAGAGACCCGTGATTGTCCTTTGGGTCCCTGGGACCCATCCTTTGGGTCCCAGGGACCCATGGTGTCGCCGGGTCCCAGAGACCCTTGATATTGGTCCCTGGGACCCATGGCATAGTCCTTCGGGTCCCAGAGACCCATGGCATTGTCCATTTCGGGTCCCTGAGACCCATGGCATTGTTTTTCGGGTCCCGGGGACCCATGGCATTGTCCTTCGGGTCCCAGAGACCCTTGACATTGTCCTTTGGGTCCCTGGGACCCATGGCATAGTCCTTCGGGTCCCAGAGACCCATGGCATTGTATTTTCGGGTCCCAGGGACCCATGGGGTCCCTGGGACCCATGGTTGTCCCTTCGGGTCCCTGGGACCCATGGCATTGTCCTTCGGGTCCCTGGGACCCATGGCATTGTATTGTCGGGTCCCAGGGACCATGGCATTGTCCTTCGGGTCCCAGACCCCTTGACATTGTCCTTTGGGTCCCTGGGGACCCATGAAGGACAATCCTTTGGGTCCCAGGGACCCATGGCATTGTCCTTCGGGTCCCAGAGACCCTTGACATTGTCCTTTGGGTCCCTGGGACCCATGGCATAGTCCTTCGGGTCCCAGAGACCCATGGCATTGTCCTTCGGGTCCCAGAGACCCTGGCATCCTGGGTCCCTGGAGACCCATGGCATTGTCCTTCGGGTCCCAGAGACCCATGGCATTGTCCTTCGGGTCCCAGAGACCCATGGCATTGTATTTTCGGGTCCCAGAGACCCTTGACATTGTCCTTCGGGTCCCAGAGACCCATGGCATTGTATTGTCGGGTCCCAGGGACCCATGGCATTGTCCTTCGGGTCCCAGAGACCCGTGACATTTTGGGTCCCTGGGACCCATGGCATTGTCCTTCGGGGTCCCAGGGACCCATGGCATTCCTTCGGGTCCCAGAGACCCTTGACATGTCCTTCGGGTCCCTGGGACCCATGGCATTGTCCTTTTCGGGTCCCAGAGACCCATGGCATTGTCCTTCGGGTCCCAGGGACCCATGGCATTGTCCTTCGGGTCCCGGGACCCATGGCATTGTCCTTCGGGTCCCAGAGACCCTTGACATTGTCCTTTGGGTCCCTGGGACCCATGACCCATTGTCCTTCGGGTCCCAGAGACCCATGGCATTGTCGCTTTTCGGGTCCCAGGGACCCATGGCATTGTTTTGGGTCCCAGAGACCCTTGACATTGTCCTTCGGGTCCCTGGGACCCATGGCATTGTCCTTCCCAGGGACCCATGGTCCCAGAGACCCTTGACATTGTCCTTCGGGTCCCTGGGACCCATGGACATTGTCCTTCGGGTCCCAGAGACCCATGACATTGTCCTTGGGTCCCCTGGGGACCCATGACATTGTCCTTCGGGTCCCAGGGACCCATGGCATTGTCCTTCGGTCCCAGGACCCTTGACATTGTCCTTTGGGTCCCAGGACCCTGGCATTAGTCCTTTCGGTCCCAGAGACCCATGGCATTGTCCTTTTCGGGTCCCAGGGACCCATGACATTGTCCTTTGGGTCCCATTGACATTGTCCTTCAATCCCTGGGACCCATGGCATTGTTTGCTCGGGTCCCAGGGACCCTTGACGCGTCCCACCTTTTGACCCTGATGTCCCTTGGGATCCCTGGGACCCAGTGGCTTGTAGTTGGTCCCAGGGACCAAAGGCATTGTCCTCGGGTCCCAAACCCTGGCTTGATTTGGGTCCCTACCCATTATTTTTATTACACACCCACCTTCACCCAGACACCATACATACAACACACAGTATACACTGTAGACACATTTGTCTTCTTGTTGTCGCCATTTTCTTTTTACGTTGTCTTGGTCCCAGCACACATTTTTGCACGGGTCCCGGAGACCCATGGCACAGTCCGGGGTGGATGTGGTGGGGGGCCCTGGGACCCATGGTAGAGGCAAGCTGGCCGGTCCTGGAGGAACCTGCATGGATTCTCGTGAGTGGCACCGGGTCCCAGAGACCCTTGACAATTTGGGTCCCCAAACCATTGAGGTCCTTCGGTCCCAAACCCATGGAGAAAAAAAGGGTCCCAAGAGGCCCGCCAGGAACACAAACACGACGACGCTGACCACCACCGGGACTGTGATGGCGGCGGGTGTGGCCACAAGAGGACCAACACATGCACGACCACAGCAGAGAAAAAAAGACTACCGCTGCTACGACGACAACGGCGACAACAAAGACGATGACCAAAGCCAAGACAAAGGAGTAGAACAAGTAAATGAAGAAGAAGAAGAAGAAGAAGAAGAAGAAAGAAGAAGGAGAAGAGGGTGGACATGTAAGGGGCAAGAAGAAGAAGATGAAGACGAAGAAGTAGATGTAGAAGAAGACGAAGAAGAAGAAGATGCAGAAGAAGAAGAAGAAGAAGAAGGTAGTGAAGATGAGGGCAAGAGGAGGACGAGCAGGATGAGGAAACGCTTTTGAGTCAAAAGATGGCAAAATCAAATGGTCCTCAAAACATGTCATCCCAGGTGCCTCCTGGGATTCCTCATCGCCAATGCCAAAAAAAGAACCCCGAATTAAGAAGAGGACACAACACACGCTGCTGCTGCTGCTGCTGCCGATGCTGCGCGCTGCTACTACTAAGCTATCCCGGACCACAGACTATGTCAAGGAACACGTCCATAGTCTCATAAAGTCTTGGGCCTGTTTGTCACGCTGCAAATCGAAGACATGGTTGTGGCCGCCACAACCTTGAGGGTCAAAAGGAGATGTGCCACAGCCGGAAAGCGATGGACGCCACGGACCTGCGAGCTTACCGGGCTGCTCCGGGCGTGGTACTGTCCCGCAACAAGGTTTTGAGAGCCTGTGGCACGAGGAGAGCGGCAGGGCCATTTTCCGCCGCCTACCCATCCCAATCAAGCAGTTTCACGGGCATTTCTAGACTGTTACTTATCTGACGACCGCGAAGTCGAGAGCGTTCACGAGCCTCGGAC